>VHKM01001243.1:0-54864 GCA_007210695.1 Neogobius melanostomus | reverse complement strand
ACGAGAGAGATCCAGTTCAGTCCAAAAATAAGGTTTTTGTAGTGTTTTAATGGGTGCTATTTAGGACAAAGTTGGCAAAGTGTCCAAAACTCAAAATCACATTGTGCCAAAACGGTGTGATAACTGGACATTTTTGGCACCTGACATATCGTGGGTCCTCCCTAAAAATACTGGAGAATTAGCCTTCTAACATTCACCGTTTGTGAGAAATGGCAAAATAATGTTTTTATTACGCAAACGGCATTATCTCCGGCTGAAAACAACGTTTTGGGACACTAGCAGCTGTTTGCATTCTGAATGCTTCAAAACCACTACCATATGCACAGTCAGTGGGCGGGGCAATGACCAGTTCAGATCCAAAAAGTGAGGTTTTTTAGTATTTCTAAATGGGCTGCTATTGGCAAAAGTTTGCAAGTGTCAAAACTCAAAATAACAACATTGTGCGAACGGTGTGAGCTAATGGACAATTCTCTTGGCACTGACAATGTGGCTCGCCTAAACATACACTGGAGAATTAGCATTTCTAACATCACCGTTCTGTGAGAAATAAGGGCAAAATATGTTTTATATACCGCACGCATTATCATCCGGCTGAAAACAACGTTTTGGGAACACTAGCCAAGCTGTTTTGCATTCTGACTGCTCAAACCACTACATAGTCACAGTCCAGTGCGGGTCATGATCCAGTTGAGTCCAAAAAGTAAGGTTTTTTTAGTGTTTAATGGGTGCTATTGGACAAAGTTGCAAAGTGTCCAAAACTCAAAATACACATCGTACAAACGGTGGTGAGCTAACTGGACATTCTTTGGCACGCTGACATATCGTGGGCTCCCCTAAAACATACTGGAGAATTAGCACTTCTAAATTCACCGTTTGTGAGAAATTTGGGCAAAAATATGTTTTTATTTACCAGCAAACGCATTATCTCCGGCTGAAAACAACGTTTTTTGGGACACTAGCAGCTGTTTGGCATTCTTGATGCTCAAACCACTCCATAATCACAGTCAGTGGCGGGGCATGACAGTTAGTCAAAAAGTAAGGTTTTAGTGTTTTAATGGATGCATTGGACAAAAGTTGCAAAAAGTGTCCAAAATTCAAATACAACATTTGTGCAAAGGTGTGAGCTAACTGTTTTGACAATTCTTTGGGCAGCCTGACATATCGTGAGGCTCGCTAAAACATACTGGAGCATTAGCTTCTAACATTCACCGTTTAGTGAGAAAATGGGCAATATATGTTTTTATTACCGCAAACGGCATTATCTGCCGGCTGAAAACAACGTTTTGGGAACCTAGCCAGCTAGTTTGCATTCTGACTGCTCCAAAAACCACTCCCATACTGCCACAGTCAGTGGCGGGGCATGACGCAGTTCAGTCCAAAAAGTGCAGGTTTTATTAGTATTTTATGGGTGCTATTGGACAAAAAGTTTGCAATAGTGTCAAATCAAAATACAACATTGTGCTAAAACGGCTGTGAGCTAACTGACATTCTTTGGCACCTGACATATCGTGGGTCCTAAAACATACTGGAGAATTAGCCTTCTTACTTCACCGTTTGTGATAAATGGGCAAAATATGTTTTTATGCCGCAAACGCATTATCTCCGGCTGAAAACAACGTTTTGGGACACTAGGCAGCTGGTTTTGCATTGTGATGCTCAAACCAACTCCATATGCACAGTCAGTGCGGGGCATGACCAGTTAGTCCAAAAAGTGAGGTTTTTTAGTGTTTTAGATGGGTGCTATTGGACAAAGTTTGCAAAGTGTCCCAAAACTCAAAATACACCTTGTGCCAAAACGGTGTGAGCTAACTGGACAATTCTTTGGCACTGACAGATCGTGGGCTTCCCCTAAAACATACTGGAGAATTAGCCTCTAGCATTCACCGTTTGTGGAAATGGGCAAAATAATGTTTTTATTGCGCAAAACGCATTATCTCCGGCTGAAGTTTTGGGACACTGTAGCTCGTTTGCATTCTACTGCTCAAAACCACTGCGCATATGCACAGTCAGTGCGGGGCATGACGCAGTTCAGTCCAAAAAGTAAGGTTTTTTCGTGTTTTTAAATGGGTGCTATTGGACATAAAGTTGCAGAAGTGTCCAAACTCAAAATAACATTGTGCCAAAACGGTGTGAGGCTAACTGGAAATATCTTTTGGCAGCCTGACATATCGTGGGCTCCCCTAAAACATACTGAGAATTAGCCGTCTAGCATTCACGCGTTTCGTGAGAAATGGGCAAAATAATGTTTTTATTAACCGCAAAACGCATTATCTCCGGCTGAAACAAGTTTTGGGACACTACAGCTGTTTGCATTCTGAACTGCTCAAACCACTCCATATGCAAGTCAGTGGCGGGGCATGACGCCAGTTTCAGTCCAAAAAGCTGAGGTTTTTTTAGTATTTTAATTGGCGTGCTTATTGGAACAAAAGTTGCAAAGTGTCCCAAAACTTCAAAATAAACATTGGTGCCAAACGGTGTGAGCTAACTGGACATTCTTTTGGCCTACCTGACAATATCGTGGCTCCCATAAAACACTACTGTGGAGAATTTCGCCTTCTAGCATTCACGCGTTTGTGAGAAATGGGCAAAATATGTTCTTTTATTACCGCAACCGCCAATTATGCTCGGCTGAAAACAGTTTTGGGACATAGAGCTGTTTGCATTGGATGAACTGCTCAACACTCATATGCCACAGTCATGCGGGGCATGACAGTTCCTCAGCCTCCAAAAAGTGAGGTTTTTTCTAGTATTTATTAATGGTGCCTATTGGACAAAAGATTGCAAAGTGTCCAAGAACTCATAAATACACTTTGGTGCGCAAAACGGTGTGAGCTAACTGGACAATTCTTTGGCCACCTGAAATATCGTGGGCTCCCCTAACTACTGGAGAATTAAGCCTTATAGCATTAACCGTTTGTGAGAAATGGGCAAAATATGTTTTATTACCGGCAAACGCATTATCTTCCGGATGGAAAACAACGTTTTGGGACAACGTGCAGCTTGTTTGCTATGTGACTGCTCAAACCACTCATATGCAACAGTCAGTGCGGGCATGAACTTAGTCCAAAAAGTAAGGTTTTTAGTGTTTTAATGGGTGCTATTGGCCAAAAGGTTGGCAAATTGTCCAAAACCTCAAAATACAACATTGTGCCCAAACACGGTGTGAGCTAACTGGACAATTCTTTGCACCTGACATATCGTGGCTCCCTACAACACTGGAGAATTAGCCTTCTACATTCACGTTTGTGAGAATGGGCAAAATATGTTTTTATTGCCGACGCATTATCTTCGGGCTGAAAACAACGTTTTGGACACTAGCAGCTGTTTTGCATTCTTACTGCTCAAAACCATCCATATGCACAGTCAGTGCGGGGGCATGACGCAGTTTCAGTCCAAAAAGTGAGGTTTTTTAGTGTTTTTAATGGCGTGCTTCATTGGACAAAAGTTGCAAAGTTCCAAAACTCAAAATACACATCTCGTGGCAAACGGTGTGAGCTACTGGTACAATCTTTCGGCACCTGAAATTCGTGGGCTCCGCTAAAACATACTGGAGAATTAAGCCTTCTAGCTTCACCGTTGTGAGACATGGGCAATATGTTTTTAATACCGAAACCGCATTATTCTCCTCCGGCTGAAAACAACGTTTTGGGACACTAGCAGCTGTTTGCATTGTGACTGCTCAAAACTCACTTCCATATGCACAGTAAAGGCGGGGCAATGCCATTGTTCAGTCCAAAAAGTAAGGTTTTTTAGATGTTTTAATGGGCTTGCTATTAGACAAAAGTTGCAAAGTGTCGTCAAACTCAAAACACACAATTGTGCAAAACGGTGTGAGCTACACTGGACAATTTCTTTGGCACCATGACATATCGTGGGCTCCCTAAAACAATACTGGAGAATTAGCCTTCTAGCATTCACCGTTTGTGAGAAATGGGCAAAATATTTTTTATTGCGCAAACGCATTATCTCGCGCTGAAAACAATACGTTTTGGGACACTATAGCTTGTTTGCATTCTGACTGCTCAAAACCACCTCCATAATGCACAGTCAGTGCGGGGCTGACCAGTTTCAGTCCAAAAAGTTAAGGTTTTTTAGATGTTTTAACTGGGTGCTATTGTGGAAACGTTGCAAAAGTGTCCAAAACTCAAATCACACATTGGTGCAACAAACGGTGTGAGCTACTGACATTCTTTGGCACCTGACATAATCGTGGGCTCCCCTAAAACATACTGGAGAACTTTAGCTTCTGGCATTCAGCGTTTGTGAGAAAATGGGCAAAATATTTTTTATTGCGCGCAAACGCATTATCTCCGGCTGACAAACAACGTTTTGGGACACAGTAGCTTTTGCATTCTGACTGTCACAACCGACTCCATATGCACAGTGCAGTGCGGGCATGAACGCAGTTCAGTCCAACAAGTAAGGTTTTTTAGTGTTTTAATGGGTGCTATTGACAAAATTGCCAAGTGTCGAAAACTCAAATACACATTTGGCAAAAACGGTGTGAAGCTAACTTGACAATTCTTGGCAGCCTGACATATCGTGGGCTCCCCTAAAACATACTGGAGAAATTAGCCTTCTAGCATTCAACCGTTTGTGAGAAATGGGCAAAAATATGTTTTATTAGCAAACGGCAATTATCTCCGGCTGAAAACAACGTTTTGGGACACTAGCAGCTGTTTGCATTGTGAGTCAAAACCTCTATGGCACAGTCAGTGCGGGGCTGACCAGTTTCAGTCCAAAAGTAAGCGTTTTTCGTGTTTTAATGGCGCTATTGGAACAAAAGTTGCACAAGTGTCCAAAACTCAAATACGACATTGTGCCAAACACGGTGTGAGTAAACTGGACAAATTCTTTGGCACCTGACATATCGTGGGCTGCCCTAAAAATACTGGAGATTAGCCTTCTAATCATTCACGGTTTGTGAGAAATGGGCAAAATATGTTTTTTATTGCCTGCAACTGGCATCTAATCTCCGGCTGAACAACAACGTTTTGGGACACCTATGTAGCTGTTTGCATTCTAACTGCTCAACAACTCCCATATGCACAGTCAGTGCGGGGCATGACAGTTCAGTCCAGACAAAAAGTAAGGTTTTTTTAGTGTTTTAAATGGGTGCTATTGGCCAACGTTGCAAAAGTGTCCAAAACTCATAAATACACATTGTGGCCAAAACGGTGTGAGCTTAACTGGACAATTCTTTGGCACCCTGACATATCGTGGGCTCCCCTAAAACAATAACTGGGAATTAGCCATTCTAAGCATTCACCGTTTGTGAGAATGGGCAAATACTGTTTTTATTGCCGCAAAAGCATTAATCTCCGGCTGAAAGCAAGGTTTTGGGACACTAGCAGGCTGTTTTGCATTGTGACTGCTCAAACACTCTCATATCGCACAAGTCAGTGCGGGCATGACAGTTCAGCTCAAAAAGTAAGGGTTTTTTTAGTGTTTTAATGGGTGCTATTGGACAAACAGTTGCAAAGTGTCCAAAACTCAAAAATAAACACATTGTGCACAAACGGTGTGAGCTAACTGGACAATTCTTTGGCACCTGACTATCGTGGGTTCCCGCTAAAACATACTGGAATTAAGCCTCTGAACATTCACCGTTTGTGAGAATGGGCAATATGTTTTTTTATGCCCGCAAACGCATTATGCTCCGGCTGAAAAAAAACACCGTTTTGGGAACACTAGGTAGCTGTTTGCATTCTACTGCTCAATAACCACTCATAGCACAGTCAGTGCGGGCATGACCAGTTTCAGTCAAAAAGTAAGATTTTTCTAGTGTTTTAATGGGTGCTATTGGACAAAAGTTGCAAAGTGTCCAAACTCAAAACTACACATTGTGCCAAAACGGTGTGAGCTTAACTGGGACACATTCTTTGGCACCTGACATAATCGTGGGCTCCTACTAAAAACATACTGGAGAATTAGCCTTCTAGCATTCACCGTTTGTGAGCAATGGCAAAAATATTGTTTTATTGCCGCAAACGCATTATTTTTCCCGGCTGAAAAAACGTTTTTGGGACACTAGCAGCTGCTTTTGCATTCTGACTGCTCAACACTCCATAATGCACAGTCCAGTGGGGGCTGACCAGTTGCAGTCAAAAAGTAAGGTTTTTTTAGTGTTTAATTGGTTGCTATTGGACAAAAGTTGCAAAGTGTCGAAATCAAAATACAACATTGTGCCAAAACGGTGTGGGAGCTACTGGACAATTCTTTGGCAACCTGACATATCAGTGGGGGCTCCCTAAACATACTGGAGAATTGCCTTCTAGCATTCACCGTTTGTGAGAAATGGGCAAAAATATGTTTTTATTACCGCAAAACGCATTATCTCTCCGGCTGAAAACAACGTTTGGGACATAGCAGCTGTTTGCATTGTGACTGCTCAAACCACTCCATATGCACAGTCATGCGGGGCATGACCAGGCTTCAGTCCAAAAGTAAGGTTTTTAGTGTTTTAATGGGCGCTATTGACAAAGTTGCAAAGTGTTACAACCAAATACACATCTGTGCCCAAAACGGTTGTGAGCTAACTGGACAATTCTTTTGCAACTATGACATATCGTGGGCTCCCCTAAAACATACTGGAGAATTAGGCCTTCTACATTCACGGTTTGTGAGAATGGGCAAAAATATGTTTTTTATTGCCGCAACGCTTATCTCCGCTGAAAAACAACGTTTTCTGGGACACTAGTGCTGTTTGCAATTCTACTGCTGCAAACGCACTCTATGCAGCAGTTCAGTGGGGGCATGACCATTCAGTCCAAAAAGTAAGGTTTTTTTAGTTGTTTTTAATGGGTGCTATTGGACAACAAGTTGCAAGTGTCAAAAACGTCAAAATACACATTGTGCCAAAACGGTGTGAGCTAACTGACAATTCTTTGGCACCTGACATTCGTGGCTCCCCTAAAACATAGCTGGAGAATTAGCCTTCTAGCATTCACGTTTGTGAGAAATGGGCAAATATGTTTTTTAATTGCCGCAAACGCATTATCTCGGCTGAAAACAAGGTTTTGGGACACTGCAGCTGTTTGCATTGTGACTGCTCAAAACCACTCCATATGCACAGTCAGTGCGGGGCAATGCCAGTTCAGTCAAAAAGTAAGGTTTTTTAGTGTTTTTTAATGGGTGCTATTGGACAAAAGTTTGCAAGTGTCCAAAACTCAAATACACATTGTGCCAAAACGGTGTGAGCTAACTGGACAATTCTTTGGCACCTGACATACTCGTGGCCTCCCCTAAAACATACTGCAGAATTAGCTTCTACATTCACCGTTTGTGAGAAATGGGCAATATGTTTTTTTGCCGCAAACGCATTATCTCCGGCTTGAAAACACGTTTTGGGACACTAGTAGCTGTTTGCATTCTACTGCTAAAACCACTTCCATCTGCACAGCTCAGTGCGGGGGCATGAACGTTCAGTCGCAAAAAGTAAGATTTTTTAGTGTTTTAATGGGTGCTATCGGACAAAAGTTGCAAAGTGTCCAAAACCAAAAATACACATTGTGCCAAAACGGTGTGAGCTAACTGGACATTCTTTGGCACTGACAATCGTGGGCTTCCCCTAAAAACATAACTGGAAGAATTACCTTCTAGCATTCCCGTTTGTGAGAAATGGGCAAAATATGTTTTAATTGCCGCAACGCATTATTTCGGCTGAAAACAACGTTTTGGGACACTAAGCAGCTCTGTTTGCATTCTGACTGCTCAAAACACACTTCCATATGCACAGTCAGTGCGGCGCCTCGACGTCAAGTTCAGTCCAAAAAGTAAGGTTTTTTTAGTGTTTTAATAGGGTTAGGTTAGGGGAATATCCCGATGACCTCCTGTTCATTCCATGTGAATGAAGCGTTAAGGAGAGCCGAAGGTATCACTGGCCCAGTACGTCATCCGCAGTCCCCCGTTCACTGCAATTATGTTTTAGCATTGTTTCCAAAGTGTAGACGATCCATACACCTGAAAAAGAAGGTGTGGCATAAGTAGGTGCAAAAAGAAGGGAGGAAAAGGAGTGGCTGTGGTGATGAGAAGGAGATGGAAAGAGCAAATGAAGTAGAACCTTGTCCAGGGTCGAGCACTCCCGCCCACCTGTCCAGGCGCCGGTGCTCCACCAAACCTACCACACCACATCCAAAAGAAGAGGTATCGGGGAAGGAGAGGGGCGAGAAATAAAGAAAAGGAGGGGAAGCAGGAGAGGAAGAGGAAGAAGCAAAGCGAGTAGAATACCCTTGTCCGGGGTCGAGCTACCCCCCACCTGTCAAGGCGTGAGCTCACCCGTACCCTCCACCCACAAACCCAGGAGGAGGCATGGGGGAGGGGAAGGGGGCGAGGAAGTGAAGAGATTTGTAATTAAAGAGGCTGAAGTTCAGCCATGTGTTCCCAATGATTAGGTTTCAGAGTAATGGTCGAGATTAGGTATATTAAGGAGCGGCTTGAATGAGTGCTGCCTTAAGTCCTAGGCTTAAGGTTAGGCATGGGCACTAATATTAGGTTTAGGTCACGTGTTTGGGTTAGGATTTTGAAAAGATGTGTTAGGGTTAGGGTTAGGGTTAGGGTTAGGGTTAGGGTTAGGTTTGGGTTAGGGTTAGGGTTAGGGTTAGGGTTAGGGTTAGGCGTTAGGGTTAATAGGGTTAGGGTTAGAGGTTAGGGTTAGGGTTGGGTAGGGTTTAGGGTTAGGGTTAGGGTTAGGGTTAGGTATGTGGGATAAAGTTGTTTGGCCTGCTGTGCTTGCACTCTCATTGCATATGAGCATTTACGTTTCAAGCTCAGTAGAGGGAGGCCAGGCGGGAGACAGGACGGGTATAAATGGTTATATTTTAAAAGTCATTAGAAGTCATGAAGTAGCAACAAATATTAGTTGAGTGAATTTTGTTCAAATCACTATCTAATGTAAACTGCATTATAAGCCAAAAACAACACACACACAGACGGATCTGGACATGAGGCCATAGTCCCCCCTTTGGTTGAAGCATACTGGTCTTACACAACTCCTCAGCAGTTAAAAGGCAGATAATTGAAGCCAAAGGGGCCAAAATATAAGTACTAAGTAACACATGCATAATTATCAGTTTCAGCAAGAGATTCCACATTTCTTTGGTTTAAAATCTTTTTTATTATTATTTTAAATTGATTACATGCATATTCTAATTTTCTTGGACATTTTCATTTGTTTTTTACAACCGTAAGCCTAATTTTCAAAATTAAAAAAACAAAAAGGCTTGACATATGTTCACTTTGCATGCCATGAATCTATACTCATGTTTAGTTTCAACAATTTTAGTTGTCAATAATAGAATGACATTTATTATAAATATAACTGCCTTTACATAACATTAACACTGTAACAATGCAACTTTAGCATATATTGGCAATCAAAGCTCTGTAGATCATTTACATCAAGAGAAAAAAGTGCATGAAATAACTGTATTTAAAACTGTAGTTATTTTGAGTATTGGCAACTCCTTTACACAGAGCTTATTTAGAATTTGGATTTAAGGTAGCGTGATGTCTTGTAGCATGCGTCTTTCTGTAAACAAATGCCACAGGTCCCGTTCGATGCTCTTTGGTTGTCGTCTCTGCCCCGTGAATTGTTTTCCTCAGAGGGTCCAAGTCGAAGTTTTGTCTGTAGCGGATGGGTTGGTGTCCACCAAATGTCAGCCAAAACCTGTTCACAGGTCGCGAAGAAATCAGTAAGGGGATGACCAGCCACAATTGCTGCAAAAACACATGTTTTTCATTAAGACCTGCGACGCAATAAACTATGCAATCAATTGAAGAAAATAACTAATGCGCGCACAAGACGGCAAGAACATTACAAAGACCTGACTACAGAATACATTGAACAATATAAAACAAACAAAAAAGGCTAATTCAGATCACTGGCACTATAGACAGACATGTTAGCTTGTGGTGCGGGCTACTGTGTTTATCTCTTGCCCTCGTGTGTAGAACATGAGAATTACATTGGGCGTATAAACATAGACTATTCTGATTCTTAAACATCCACTACAAATTTGCAAACGGCAGTGTTTTAGGCAGTGCTTAATTGAAATAAATGAAGATTATATATACTTTGGCCAATTGCCAGCCCCTTAATCCTGAGCCTTTATACTTCCACAAACATGCTCTGAAATGCTGAGATTCCCTGTGTCTGTTCCACAGTTCATATTTCAGTGATGTTTCATTTGCTCGAGGTATGAAGCCGCCCACCAAGTCATTTACAAAGCACAAACGTATAATTACATTGCAGCATTTCTGAAGTCATCTGTATTGTCTCCTTCAGAGTTAAATGCCACACTTCGCAAAAGGCTTCCTTTTGTTATCCTCCTAATTAACAAGAGAAAATATGAAGTCAGACAGAACTAATACAATCAGATTTGTAAGCTTTTAAGTGTGGCAATACTTTTCTTAAAGGAGTTTTAGTTTTTGTAAAGTAACGAGTGACGCATTGTTGATAGTAAGTTACTTTTCACATAGTACCTATTCAGGTCATCTACGCTGGCAGTCTTAGGATTTCCCGTCCCAGTGCGGCAAAGCAGGTTGGGAGAAGCAGACTGCATCTAAAATACACAACATGTATTACGTGATGACAGCAGAACCAAAACAATAAAGGCAAGAAGCATCGCGTTCCTGTGACTCAGCTTCAGGGGCATTAGGAGATCTCTATCTACAGATGTTCTACATTGTCTTTGTAGTCCTCACGTTCTTTCTATGAATGTGGCTCGACTTGCCAGGTTTGGTGGCAATGTTGAACAGCCACCCCCAGCGGAGGCAGAAATCCATATTGTGGTACAGTCGTTTCCAATCTTGTGCTTTCATGCTTCTTTGGCTTTTCTCCTCAAGCTGCAAGACCGAATTAGCATGCATTTAAAAGCAGCAGCCAATCATGTCATGTGTTTGTTCCACCTACAAATTCACACACAGGATTTACACAAATATGATAGCAAAATATTCAATATGATGGAAACATATTTTGAGGTATGATACTTTCACCTCTTACCCCACTGAACTGAGCACTTTTCTCCAGTTGTTTGGCTTTAAACCCACATCTAAAGCTTCGGGAAGCAAAAAGTGGACAAATAGAGGATGAAAAAGTGGGGAAAAGCAAAGAAGCTCGACAAAAACACAATAAAAAAGTGATGAAAATAGGCAAAAAGAGCCACTTACAAATTGAACAAAAAACATGTGCTAAAGCAACATAATGGTACATTGGTCTCACTTATATAGCCTTTTTCCACCTCCTTAGGCACTCAAAGCACTTTGATAGCAAGGATCCACTCCCCAGTCATACACCAATATACGCAGACACTGAGGCAAGGTGGGTGAAGTGTCTTGCCCAAGGACACAACGACAAGCATGGCCGC
Source organism: Neogobius melanostomus (assembly GCA_007210695.1). Classification (NCBI taxonomy): domain Eukaryota; kingdom Metazoa; phylum Chordata; class Actinopteri; order Gobiiformes; family Gobiidae; genus Neogobius; species Neogobius melanostomus. The sequence continues at coordinate 43,498 of VHKM01001243.1, read as the reverse complement.
CTTCAGGAGGCGGGATTGGAACGCCACTTCCGATCATCGAGACGACACGCTCTACATCTGGCGCCACCGTTGTCCCGACACTGCATAATCCAGCGACAAAAACGTGAGTAAGAAAATGAGAAAAAAGTGATTGAAACCCAACGAAAAAAAGTGTCAGAACCCAATTGAAAAAATACCACATAACGCAGACAAGACAAGACCAAACACGAGAAAAATTCGACTCCGTTTTGTAGGTCCTTTGCTTTCGAATGAGGCGTTACACTGGCCTGATGCCTCAGTGGAGAAGCTCTTTTAAATTTGGGTAAGAGCTGACTGGAAAAAATGCACGTCGGTTCAGGTGGGGGTTAAGAAGTTAAAGCCTATTTTCTATGTCCTCAAAGTGCCTAATTTTCACTGTAAATGAAACTTAAATTAAAAAGTAACACTAAGCAGAAGAACTTGTTCAATGGATTTACTGCCAAATTGATGAGAAGGGTTGCTTTAGCGGAGAGCAGTGACAATCACGGTGTTCTCATTGTAACGTCTGTGGAGACGTAGTTAGCCTTAAACTTGGCCAATGCTAGTTGGAAAGCCACGGAGGCTCAGACACTGCTTACGTTCTGACTCTAATTTAAAAACTTCCTGTTAATTATAGTCGAAGGAAACATCGCTTTGGCTAATTTTAAGTACAAAGACACGTTTAAATGTAGTCAATTTCTCTAATGGTGAGAGCGGTTCTCTCCGCCGCGGGCCGCCATCCATTGGTTGGTGACGTGATGACGTTGAACGCGGAAAAACGCATCTGTATTCAAGCAATAATCTGCAATTAATCACATTTTATTACGCATAAGATTACTATCAGTAAACACTTTTCACTGTTACGAGTCAGGTGCCTCAAAAATATGAGTTTTGTATGGCTGTTGGGTTTTAATATTAGCGTTTTTTGAACTGAAGTTAATTGATATTGGATTGAATTGAAAATCAAAGTAAAGCATGTGCGCTACTTGCTGTACACACTACAATAGTTAATATATGGAAAGCAGTCAAATATTTGTCTAATCATGTGTTGTCTATCAGCCTGTAACAGCATCTGAAACTGCAATATCAGCACCTTTCACTAGGGTAGTTCCTAGGGTATTTTCCGGTGTTTACGAGAGCTGTAGGTAGGGGTAGGGTTTTAGGGTTAAGTCTACAGATACAAGTGCCTTTTGCCCTGACAAGTCTTTTGCCCTCATTTGCGTTTGACAACATTTCCTAACCCCATCCACTAGGAGGAGTTCTTAAGGGTTTTGGCCTTAGGGTTTGAGTTAGCCCCAACTTGGCTTATGCAAACGTGCTATACCTTAGTTCACTCATTTCCCTTGAGCTAGACTCAACTGAGTTTTGAACACGAAAATAGAACTAACGTAATTCCAATGCAAAACTGATAATATATGTCAAACAGAATTGTCCTTCCAAAAAATTAGGTTTAGGCATTAGTCACTGACCTTAAGGTTAGGGCCAAGGGTTGGATATGGCTCTCTAATCCAGACACAATTGGTTTAATGGAGAAATGAATAGAAAAACATTATAATGTTAAGTGAAATGAAATGTCAATGATTGAACTTGGCTAAATAGATACTGCTGTACACACTACAATAGTTAATATGGAAAGCAGTCAATCTTTGTCTAATCCATGTGTTGTCGATCAGCCTGTAACAGCATCTGACCTGCAAAATCAGCCCTGCCACTAGGGGGAGTTCGTCAGGGTTTCAGGTTAGGGTTAGGGTTATGTAGCACGCTTACGTTGCCGTATAGGTAAATATAGGGTGACTAGGAAGATGCAGGGGTAGATTCGTCTCAGAGGAAGGGACCAGCACTTATAAAACACAGGAGAAAGATATGCCAAGCACCAAATGTATTATAAGGAAAGAGTTATATACAACATGTACAATATTTACACTATTCACAAGAGTGCACTTTGGGAATTATAATAAAGTTCATGAGGTGTCGGATTGACTCTTCGGACACAGTTCATTAAGTCCACTTGAACACAGCGCGCAAGGTTATAGACAGTCCAGGTTAAGCAGAATGAACCAAAACAAAAAACGTGTAGTGATAGTAGGTCCAGCGCGTGTAGAGTGAGTGGAGAACGAACGTGTAGTTCGGCTGCAAAGCCTCCTACCTCACAGTAGATCAAGATGACTTGAGCTTAGACGTTACTGTCCATGTACGCAGAATCAGGTCAGCACAGCGACCTAGCCTGTGCATGAAAGCTAATATCAGTATACATGTATACATTTTCCCAAAATCATAACGCCCGATAAGAGCTTCCTTTTCATCCACGAAAGCACAAAATCAATACATTCATTCACAGCAACTATAATCAAAAGCATCATTCATTACATTCTCAATACCACAGCTAACGCCAAAACATAGCAGCCATCAGTCACAGACAATAATAGTTCACAGTAGCTACATCAAAAACATCTAAAAAATAATGTGACGACATCTTCACACTATAGGCATTTAAACCAATGGCACAGGGAAACTTACAGCAGCATGTGCCATGGAACATATAAACAACGAAACGGCAGTGGCTACGCTGACTAGCCTCAGCACATTAGCTTACCAATTCCTTTCATTCACAGCACACGGATAAACAGCGTGGCTTGATTGCGGTGTAAAGCATCTGCAAGTCGAGGAGCACATATCTTAAAACGAGTACATGAAATGTGAAAGAAGAGGCTCATATAGATATTAATGCGTTCTACCTGCAGCCGAACTCCGTCCTGGCTTCCCACCCACTGATGCGCGCCGCCATGTTTAATCCCGCACAGGGCTAAACTCTCACATGGGTGACGACGGAAGTACCGCGAGATATAAAGGTAACCACGGTAACGGAGTTTGCAAGCAGACAGAGGGTGAACTGGCAATGGATTTTTACAGCTGGGTTACAGTTAGCTAACCCTAACCCTAATGCAAAACTGATAATATGTCAAACTGAAATGGTCCTTCCAAAAATTAGGTTTAGGCATTAGTCACTGACCTTAAGGTTAGGGCCAATGGTTTGATATGGCTCTCTAATCCAGAACACAACTTGGTTTAATGGAGAAAAATTTATAGAAAATATATAATATTAAGTGAAATGAAAGGTCAATTGATTGAAAACTTGGCTAAATAGATACTGCTGTACACACAATAGTTAATATATGGAAAAGCAGTCAAATCCATGTGTTGTCGATCAGCCTGTAACAGCATCTGACCTGCCAAATCAGCCCCTGCCACTAGGGGAGTTCGTCAGGGTTTCAGGGTTTCAGGGTTAACGGTAGCTGTAGGTATGTGGATAAAAGTTGCTTTGGCCCTGCTGCTGCTTGGCCCTCATTTGCATATGAGCATTTCACGTTTCAGCCAGTAGAGGGAGGCAGGCGGGGAGACAGGACGGGTTATAAATGGTTATATTTTAAAGTCATTTAGAAGTCATGAAGTAGCACAAATATTAGTTGAGTGAATTTGTTCAAATCATATCTAATGTAACTGCATTCATAGCCAAACAACACACACACAGACGGATCCTGGACATGAGCCATAGTCCCCTTGTTGAAGCATACTGGTCTTACACAACTCCTCAGCAGTTAAGGCAGTAATTGAAGCAAGGGGCCAAAACTAAGTACTAAGTACACATGCATAATTATAGTTTTCAGAGGATCCACATTTCTTTGTTTAAAATCTTTTTTATTATTATTATTATTGATTACATGCAATATTCTAATTTTCTGACATTTTCATTTGTTTTTTACAAGCCGTAAGCCCTAATTTTCAAAATTAAAACAAACAAGGCTTGACATATGTCACTTTGCATGCATGAATCTATATCATGTATTAGTTTCACATTTTAAGTTGTCAAATCATAGAATGACATTTATTATAATATACTGCCTTACATAACATTTAAACTGTAACAATGCAACTTTAGCATATATTGCATCAAAGCTCTGTATGATATTTACATCAAGAGAAAAAAGTGCATGAAATAACCTGTATTTAAATGTAGTTATTTGAGTATTGGCCAACTCCTTTACACAGAGCTTATTTAAGATTTGGAATTTAAGGTAAGCGTGATGTCTGTAGCATGCGTCTTTCTGTAAACAAATGCCACAGTCCCCGTTCGATGCTCTTTGGTTGTCGTCTCTGGCCCCGTGAATTGTTTTCTCAGAGGGTCCAGTCGAAGTTTGTCTGTAGCCGATGGTTGTGTCCACCCAATGTCAGCCAAAACCTGTTCACAGGTCCGAAGAATCAGTAAGGGGATGACCAGCCACATTGCTGCAATACACATGTTTTCATTAAGACTGGAGCAATAAACTATGCAATACATGAAGAAAATAATAATGCAGGCACAGGACGGCAAGAAACATATACAAAGACCTGACTACAGAATACATTGAACAATATAAAACAAACAAAAAGGCTAAATTCAGATCACTGGCACTATAGACAGACATGTAGCTGTGGTGCGGGCACTGTGTATCTGCTGCCTCGTGTGTAGAACATGAGAATTACATTGGGCGTATAAACATAAACCTATTCTGATTCTTAAACATCCACTACAACTTTGCAAACGGCAGTGTTTTAGGCAGTGCTTAATTGAAATAAAAATGGATTATATTATATTTGGCCAAATTGCCCAGCCCTTAATCCTGAGCCTTTATACTTCCACAACATGCTCTGAAATGCATGAGATTCCTGTGTCTGTTCAACAGTTCATATTTCAGTGATGTTTCATTTGCTCGAGGTATGAAGCCCCACCAAAGTATTTACAAAGCACAAACGTATACTTACATTGCAGCATTCTGAGTCATCTGTATTGTCCTCCTTCAGGTAAATGCACACTTCGCAAAGGCTTCCTTTTGTTATCCTCCTAATAACAAAAGAGAAAATATGAAGTCAGACAGAATAATACAATCAGATTTGTAAGCTTTCTAAAGTGTGCATATACTTTTCTTAAGGAGTTTAGTTTTGTAAAGTAACGAGTGACGCATTGTGATAGTAGTTACTTTTTCAACATAGTACCTCATTCAGGTCATCTACGCTGGCAGTCTTAGGATTTCCCCGTCCCAGTGCGGCCAAAGCAGGTTGGAGAAGCAGACTGCATCTACAAATACACAAACATGTATTACAGTGATGACACAGAACCAAACATAAAGGACAAGAACATGCGTTACTGTGACTCAAGCTTCAGGGCATTAGGAGATCCTCTATCAGATGTTCTACATTGTCTTGTAGTCTCACGTTCTTTCTATGAATGTGGCTCGACTTGCCAGGTTTGGTGGCAATGTTGACAGCCACCCCAGCGGAGGCAGAAATCCATATTGTGGTACAGTCGTTTCAAATCTTGTGCTTCATGCTTCTTTGCTTTTCTTCCTCAAGCTGCAAGACAGAAATTAGCATGCATTTAAAAGACCAGCACCAAATCATGTCATGTGTTGTTCTCACCTAAAATCACACACAGGATTTACACAAATATGATAGCAAAATATTCCAATATGATGGAAATAATTATTGAGGTAATAGATACTTTCACCTCTTAACCCCCACCTGAACTGAGCACATTTTCTCCAGTGTTGCTTTACCCACATCTAAAGCTTCTGGGAAGAAACAGTGACAAAATAGAGGATGAAAAGTGGGAAAAAGCAACAGAAGAGCGACAAAAACACAATAAAAAAAGTGATGAAAAAGGCAAAAAGAGCCACTTACAAATTGAACAAAAACATGTGGCTAAAGCAACAATAATGGTAAATGGTCTCAACTTATATAGCACTTTTCCACCTACATTAGGCACTCAAAGCACTTTTATAGCAAGGATCCACTCACCCAGTCATACACCAATATACGCAGACACTGGAGGCAAGGTGGGTGAAGTGTCTTGCCCAAGGACACAACGACAGCATGCGCCTTCAGGAGGCGGGATTGGAACCCCCAACCTTCCGATCATGAGACGACACGCTCTACCATCTGCGCCACCGTTGTCCCGACACTGCAATAATAAGAGACAAAACGTGAGTAAAGAAAATGAGAAAAACGTGATGAAACCACGACAAAAAAGTGTCAGAACCCCAATTGAAAAAAATACACACAAACCAGACAAGACAAGACACAACACGAGAAAAATTCGATCCGTTTTGTAGGTCTTGGCTTTCGAATGAGGCGTTACACTGGCCTGATGCTCCAGTGGAGAAGCTTTTAAATTTGGGTAAAGCTGAACTGGAAAAATGCACTCGGTTCAGGTGGGGGTTAAGAAGTTAAAGCCTATTTTCTATGTCCTCAAAGTGCTAATTTTCACTGTAAATGAAACTAAATTAAAAAGTAACACTAAGCAGAAGAATTGTTCAATGGATTTACTGACCAAATTAGATGAGAAGGGTTGCTTTAGCGAGAGCAGTGACAATCACGGTGTCTCCTTGTAACGTCTGTGGAGACGTAGTTAGCCTTAAACTTGCAATGCTAGTTGGAAAGCACGGAGGCTCCAGACACGGCTTAGTTTGACTCTAATTTAAACTTCCTGTTATTATAGTCCGAAGGAAAACATCGCTTGGCTATTTTAAGTCAAAGACACGTTTAAATGTAGTCAATTTCTCTAATGGATGAGAGCGGTTCCTCTCCGCCGCGGGCCGCCATCTTGGTTTGGTGACGTGATGACGTTGAACGGAAAACCATCTGTATTCAAGCAAAATCTCAATTAATCACATTTTAATTACGCATAAGATTAATATTCAGTCAACACATTTTCTGTTACGAGTCAGGTGCCTCAAAAAATATGAGTTTGTATGGCTGTTGGGTTTTAATATTAACGTTTTTTGAACTGAAGTTAATTGAATTGGATTGAATTGAAAGTCAAGTAAAGCATGTGCGCTACTGCTGTACACACTACAATAGTTAATATATGGAAAAGCAGTCAAATATTTGTCTAATCCATGTGTTGTCTATCAGCCTGTAACAGCATCTGAACTGCAATATCAGCACCTTCCACTAGGGGTAGTTCCCTAGGGTTTTCGGTGTTACGAGAGCTGTAGGTTAGGGTTAGGGTTATTAGGGTTAAGTATACAGATACAAGTGCCTTTTGCCCTGACAAGTCTTTTGCCCTCATTTGCGTTTGACAACATTTCCTAACCCCATCCACTAGGAGGAGTTCCTTAGGGTTTTGGCCTTAAGGGTTTGAGTTAGCCCCAACTTGGCTTATGCACGTGCTATACCTTAGTTACTCATCCTTGAGCTAGACTCCAATGAGTTTGACACACGAAAATAAGAAACTAACGTAATTCCAAATGCAAAACTGATAATATATGTCAAACAGAATTGTCCTTCCAAAAATTAGGTTTAGGCATTAGTCCACTGACCTTAAGGTTAGGGCCAAGGGTTGGATATGGCTCTCTAATCCAGAACACAACTTGGTTTAATGGAGAAATGAATAGAAAAACATTATAATGTTAAGTGAAATGAAATGTCAAATTGATTGAAAACTTGGCTAAATAGATACTGCTGTACACACTACAATAGTTAATATATGGAAAAGCAGTCAAATCTTTGTCTAATCCATGTGTTGTCGATCAGCCTGTAACAGCATCTGACCTGCAAATCAGCCCCTGCCACTAGGGGGAGTTCGTCAGGGTTTCAGGTTAGGGTTAGGGTTATGTAGCACGCTTACGTTGCCGTATAGGTAAAATAATAGGGTGACTAGGAAGATGCAGGGGTAGATTCGTCTCAGAGGAAGGGACCAGCACTTAATAAACACAGGAGAAAGATATGCCAAGCACCAAAATGTATTATAAGGAAAGAGTTATATACAACATGTACAATATTTACACTATTCACAAGAGTGCACTTTGGGAATTATAATAAAGTTCATGAGGTGTCGGATTGACTCTTCGGACACAGTTCATTAAGTCCACTTGAACACAGCGCGCAAGGTTTATAGACAGTCCAGGTTAAGCAGAATGAACCAAAACAAAAAAACGTGTAGTGATAGTAGGTCCAAGCGCGTGTAGAGTGAGTGGAGAACGAACGTGTAGTTCGGCTGCAAAGCCTCCTACCTCACAGTAGATCAAGATGACTTGAGCCTTAGACGTTACTGTCCATGTACGCAGAATCAGGTCCAGCACAGCGACCTAGCCTGTGCAATGAAAGCTAATATCAGTATACATGTATACACTTTTCCCAAAATCATAACGCCCGATAAGAGCTTCCTTTTCATCCACGAAAGCACAAATCAATACATTCATTCACAGCAACTATAATCAAAAAGCATCAATTCATTACATTCTCAATAACCACGGTCATGGCAGTGACCGCAGCTAACGCCAAACATAGCAGCCATCAGTCACAGACAATAATAGTTCACAGTAGCTACATCATAAAACATCTAAAAAATAATGTGACGACATCTTCACACTATAGGCATTTAAACCAATGGCACAGGGAAACTTACAGCAGCATGTGCCATGGAAACATATAAAACAACGAAAACGGCAGTGGCTACGCCGACTAGCCTCAGCACATTAGCTTACCAATTCCTTTCATTCACAGCACACGGATAAACAGCGTGGCTTGATTGCGGTGTAAAGCATCTGCAAGTCGAGGAGCACATATCTTAAAACGAGTACATGAAATGTGAAAGAAGAGGCTCATATAGATATTAAATGCGTTCTACCTGCAGCCGAACTCCGTCCTGGCTTCCCACCCACTGATGCGCGCCGCCATGTTTAATCCCGCACAGGGCTAAACTCTCACATGGGTGACGACGGAAGTACCGCGAGATATAAGGTAACCACGGTAACGGAGTTTGCAAGCAGACAGAGGGTGAACTAGCAATGGATTTTACAGCTGGGTTACAGTTAGCTAACCCTAACCCTAATGCAAAACTGATAATATGTCAAACTGAAATGGTCCTTCCAAAAATTAGGTTTAGGCATTAGTCCACTGACCTTAAGGTTAGGGCCAATGGTTTGATATGGCTCTCTAATCCAGAACACAACTTGGTTTAATGGAGAAAAAATTTATAGAAAAATATATAATATTAAGTGAAATGAAAGGTCAAATTGATTGAAAACTTGGCTAAATAGATACTGCTGTACACACGACAATAGTTAATATATGGAAAAGCAGTCAAATCCATGTGTTGTCGATCAGCCTGTAACAGCATCTGACCTGCAAAATCAGCCCCTGCCACTAGGGGGAGTTCGTCAGGGTTTCAGGGTTTCAGGGTTAACGGTAGCTGTAGGTATGTGGATAAAAGTTGCTTTGGCCCTGCTGCTGCTTGGCCCTCATTTGCATATGAGCATTTCACGTTTCAGCCAGTAGAGGGAGGCAGGCGGGGAGACAGGACGGGTTATAAATGGTTATATTTTAAAGTCATTTAGAAGTCATGAAGTAGCACAAATATTAGTTGAGTGAATTTGTTCAAATCATATCTAATGTAACTGCATTCATAGCCAAAAACAACACACACACAGACGGATCCTGGACATGAGCCATAGTCCCCTTGTTGAAGCATACTGGTCTTACACAACTCCTCAGCAGTTAAGGCAGTAATTGAAGCAAAGGGGGCCAAAACTAAGTACTAAGTACACATGCATAATTATAGTTTTCAGAGGATCCACATTTCTTTGTTTAAAATCTTTTTTATTATTATTATTATTGATTACATGCAATATTCTAATTTTCTGACATTTTCATTTGTTTTTTTACAAGCCGTAAGCCCTAATTTTCAAAATTAAAACAAACAAAGGCTTGACATATGTCACTTTGCATGCCATGAATCTATATCATGTATTAGTTTCACATTTTAAGTTGTCAAATCAATAGAATGACATTTATTATAAATATACTGCCTTACATAACATTTAAACTGTAACAATGCAACTTTAGCATATATTGCATCAAAGCTCTGTATGATATTTACATCAAGAGAAAAAAGTGCATGAAATAACCTGTATTTAAATGTAGTTATTTGAGTATTGGCCAACTCCTTTACACAGAGCTTATTTAAGATTTGGAATTTAAGGTAAGCGCGATGTCTGTAGCATGCGTCTTTCTGTAAACAAAATGCCACAGTCCCCGTTCGATGCTCTTTGGTTGTCGTCTCTGGCCCCGTGAATTGTTTTCTCAGAGGGTCCAGTCGAAGTTTGTCTGTAGCCGATGGTTGTGTCCACCCAATGTCAGCCAAACCTGTTCACAGGTCCGAAGAAATCAGTAAGGGGATGACCAGCCACATTGCTGCAAAATACAAATGTTTTCATTAAGACTGGAGCAATAAACTATGCAATACATGAAGAAAATAATAATGCAGGCACAGGACGGCAAGAAACATATACAAAGACCTGACTACAGAATACATTGAACAATATAAAACAAACAAAAAGGCTAAATTCAGATCACTGGCACTATAGACAGACATGTAGCTGTGGTGCGGGCACTGTGTATCTGCTGCCCTCGTGTGTAGAACATGAGAATTACATTGGGCGTATAAACATAAAACCTATTCTGATTCTTAAACATCCACTACAACTTTGCAAACGGCAGTGTTTTAGGCAGTGCTTAATTGAAATAAAATGAAGGATTATATTATATTTGGCCAAATTGCCCAGCCTTAATCCTGAGCCTTTATACTTCCACAAACATGCTCTGAATGCATGAGATTCCTGTGTCTGTTCAACAGTTCATATTTCAGTGATGTTTCATTTGCTCGAGGTATGAAGCCCCACCAAAGTATTTACAAAGCACAAACGTATACTTACATTGCAGCATTCTGAGTCATCTGTATTAGGGTTAGGGTTAGGGTTAGGGTTAGGGTTAGGGTTTGCCCATTGAAAATGAATTGAAAAGGCCATCTTCCATAATTTTCGCCCAGATTTCTATCTACTAGACATGATTCTGGAAGTGGAATTTGGAATGTGGAATTGGAATGTGGAATGAAAATATGGAATTTTTTCCCGCCAATTCCACATTTTCAATTACCACTTGGGGCAGTATAACCCTATAAATTGAAGTTGGAAGAACAATTTGGAATATAAGTTAGGGTTATAACCATATAAATGGAAGTTGGAAAAACAATTTGGAATATAAGTTAGGGTTTAAAAAACAATTTGGAATATCCCTAACCACATTGAGTCTGTCCCTAACCACAATTTCAAAATTTGGAATATCCCTAACCACATTGAGTCTGTCCCTAACCACAAATTTCAAAATTTGGAATATCCCTAACCACATTGAGTCTGTCCCTAACCACAAATTTCCACATTGTGTCTGGCCCTAACCACAAATTTCTATTACCCTAACCCTATTAAATAGTCCGGTTACAGGCTTAGAAAGCTGGACTCCTCTCATGGGTCACGAACACTCCCATCTTAGCCTGGATGGTCCGGTTACATGCTTAGAAAGCTGGACTCCTCTCATGGGTCACGAACACTCCATCTTAGCCTGGATAGTCCGGTTACAGGCTTGGAAAGCTGGACTCCTCTCATGGGTCACGAACACTCCCATCTTAGCCTGGATAGTCCGGTTACAGGCTTAGAAAGCTGGACTCCTCTCATGGGTCACGAACACTCCCATCTTACCTTAGCCCTAACCTTAAGGATAGTGGAGTTTACAACTAACCTTACCTTAGCCCTAACCTTAAGGATAGTGGAGTTTACAAGCTAACCTTACCTTAGCCTAACCTTAAGGATAGTGGAGTTTACAAACTAACCTTACCTTAGCCCTAACCTTAAGGATAGTGGAGTTTAAAACTAACCTTACCTTAGCCCTAACCTTAAGGATAGTGGAGTTTACAAACTAACCTTACCTTAGCCCTAACCTTAAGGATAGTGGAGTTTATAAACTAACCTTACCTTAGCCCTAACCTTAAGGATAGTGGAGTTTACAAACTAACCTACTTAGCCTAACCTTAAGGATAGTGGAGTTTACAAACTAACCTTACCTTAGCCCTAACCTTAAGGATAGTGGAGTTTACAACTAACCTTACCTTAGCCCTAACCTTAAGGATAGTGGAGTTTACAAACTAACCTTACCTTAGCCCTAACCTTAAGGATAGTGGAGTTTACAAACTAACCTTACCTTAGCCCTAACCTTAAGGATAGTGGAGTTTACAAGCTAATCTTACCTTAGCCCTAACCTTAAGGATAGTGGAGTTTACAAACTAACCTTACCTTAGCCCTAACCTTAAGGATAGTGGAGTTTACAAGCTAATCTTACCTTAGCCCTAACCTTAAGGATAGTGGAGTTTACAAACTAACCTTACCTTAGCCCTAACCTTAAGGATAGTGGAGTTTATAAACTAACCTTACCTTAGCCCTAACCTTAAGGATAGTGGAGTTTACAAACTAACCTTACCTTAGCCCTAACCTTAAGGATAGTGGAGTTTATAAACTAACCTTACCTTAGCCCTAACCTTAAGGATAGTGGAGTTTACAAACTAACCTTACCTTAGCCCTAACCTTAAGGATAGTGGAGTTTACAAACTAACCTTACCTTAGCCCTAACCTTAAGGATAGTGGAGTTTATAAACTAACCTTACCTTAATTATTAAAATTTGGCTAAAGCTAGGAGGCTACAATTTGGATATGTTCATCGTGAGTGGGGTCTGAGTCAATAGTGCAAAGGAAATTGCCCTACTCCAAAGACTAAGGGGTTAAATTAAGATATTCCAGAATTCACCTCACTCAATAGATGTAATTCTGGAATTTGGTTTACATCATTGCACTCAGCTCTCAGGCCCCGATTTCATACCCAGTTTTTGGATATGTCAAACGTCATACTGTGTTCTATTGAAATGTTTTGGATGCGTCTCATTCCGAGCAATAGGAAGCCAAACAGCTAACCATAAGTCTGTTGGTCTCCAAATGTGAGAATATGATTCAGGACCTAATTAGAGCAGTGTCCGGTGAATTTCAAGTCAATCGGACAAAATCTGACCCTTTAATGAGCCTATAAATCATAAAAATGGCAAATCTTTGAAGCCCCGCCTATCGAAAACCGTAGGCGCGGCGGGCAAATAACACATATCGCCAGACTCGTCTTACGACCCTTGACAACATTTGTTCAGATCAGGTGTCAAAACTATGTAGAAAAAAAATGGAATTGTATTTCTCATTTAGCTGGGACGATGGTCTCAGGGAAGTTGAGCCTTACTCCATTTTTTTGGCAAGATTTCAGACATCCAATTAACTCTCCTGGGGGTTCTAGCCAAAATCAAGCACTGGTTTATGGTAGAGAGCCCTCTGGACATTGTCTGTGCCGATTTTGGTGTCCCTAGGGTTAAAGATGGGGTGGCTATTGAGAAAAAGCAAAGGCTACATTTCAGGTCTCCTTATCGTCACATTTCCATGTCTTTTTTGCAATCATTTGAAAATGATAATACGTAGAGGTCTGACGGTCGGAACACTGACTCAGCACCCACTCCTGATATACCAACTCAAATTGCAGGCTCCTAACTTAAACCAAATTTGAATAAGAGCAAAAAAGACAAAATTTTCGGCCTTTTTCCCGCCAAAACCTCAAACATTTGCTTTTTTTTAATTATTAAATTTGGCTAAAGCTAGGAGGCTACAATTTGGATATGTTCATCGTGAGTGGGGTCTGAGTCAATAGTGCAAAGGAAATTGCCCTACTCCAAAGACTAAGGGGTTAAATTAAGATATTCCAGAATTCACCTCACTCAATAGATGTAATTCTGGAATTTGGTTTACATCATTGCACTCAGCTCTCAGGCCCCGATTTCATACCCAGTTTTTGGATATGTCAAACGTCATACTGTGTTCTATTGAAATGTTTTGGATGCGTCTCATTCCGAGCAATAGGAAGCCAACAGCTAACCATAAGTCTGTTGGTCTCCAAATGTGAGAATCTGATTCAGGACCTAATTAGAGCAGTGTCCGGTGAATTTCAAGTCAATCGGACAAAATCTGACCCTTTAATGAGCCTATAAATCATAAAAATGGCAAATCTTTGAAGCCCCGCCTATCGAAAACCGTAGGCGCGGCGGGCAAATAACACATATCGCCAGACTCGTCTTACGACCCTTGACAACATTTGTTCAGATCAGGTGTCAAAACTATGTAGAAAAAAAATGGAATTGTATTTCTCATTTAGCTGGGACGATGGTCTCAGGGAAGTTGAGCCTTACTCCATTTTTTTGGCAAGATTTCAGACATCCAATTAACTCTCCTGGGGTTCTAGCCAAAATCAAGCACTGGTTTATGGTAGAGAGCCCTCTGGACATTGTCTGTGCCGATTTTGGTGTCCCTAGGGTTAAAGATGGGGTGGCTATTGAGAAAAAGCAAAGGCTACATTTCAGGTCTCCTTATCGTCACATTTCCATGTCTTTTTTGCAATCATTTGAAAATGATAATACGTAGAGGTCTGACGGTCGGAACACTGACTCAGCACCCACTCCTGATATACCAACTCAAATTGCAGGCTCCTAACTTAAACCAAATTTGAATAAGAGCAAAAAAGACAAAATTTTCGGCCTTTTTCCCGCCAAAACCTCAAACATTTGCTTTTTTTTAATTATTAAAATTTGGCTAAAGCTAGGAGGCTACAATTTGGATATGTTCATCGTGAGTGGGGTCTGAGTCAATAGTGCAAAGGAAATTGCCCTACTCCAAAGACTAAGGGGTTAAATTAAGATATTCCAGAATTCACCTCACTCAATAGATGTAATTCTGGAATTTGGTTTACATCATTGCACTCAGCTCTCAGGCCCCGATTTCATACCCAGTTTTTGGATATGTCAAACGTCATACTGTGTTCTATTGAAATGTTTTGGATGCGTCTCATTCCGAGCAATAGGAAGCCAAACAGCTAACCTTAAGTCTGTTGGTCTCCAAATGTGAGAATCTGATTCAGGACCTAATTAGAGCAGTGTCCGGTGAATTTCAAGTCAATCGGACAAAATGTGACCCTTTAATGAGCCTATAAATCATAAAAATGGCAAATCTTTGAAGCCCCGCCTATCGAAAACCGTAGGCGCGGCGGGCAAATAACACATATCGCCAGACTCGTCTTACGACCCTTGACAACATTTGTTCAGATCAGGTGTCAAAACTATGTAGAAAAAAATGGAATTGTATTTCTCATTTAGCTGGGACGATGGTCTCAGGGAAGTTGAGCCTTACTCCATTTTTTTGGCAAGATTTCAGACATCCAATTAACTCTCCTGGGGGTTCTAGCCAAATCAAGCACTGGTTTATGGTAGAGAGCCCTCTGGACATTGTCTGTGCCGATTTTGGTGTCCCTAGGGTTAAAGATGGGGTGGCTATTGAGAAAAAGCAACGGCTACATTTCAGGTCTCCTTATCGTCACATTTCCATGTCTTTTTTGCAATCATTTGAAAATGATAATACGTAGAGGTCTGACGGTCGGAACACTGACTCAGCACCCACTCCTGATATACCAACTCAAATTGCAGGCTCCTAACTTAAACCAAATTTGAATAAGAGCAAAAAAGACAAATTTTTGGCCTTTTTCCCGCCAAAACCTCAAACATTTGCTTTTTTTTTATTATTAAAATTTGGCTAAAGCTAGGAGGCTACAATTTGGATATGTTCATCGTGAGTGAGGTCTGAGTCAATAGTGCAAAGGAAATTGCCCTACTCCAAAGACTAAGGGGTTAAATTTAATTTAATATTCCAGAATTCACCTCACTCAATAGATGTAATTCTGGAATGTGGAAGGTGGAATTTGGAATGTGGAAGCTGGAATTTGGAATGTGGAAGCTGGAATTTGGAATGTGGAAGATGACTATTTTAAGGTCAAACCTTGAATTGCAGAGGTTAAATGGGTTTTAAATCCCTTAATATAGTGTCAGGTGATGAATCTGATACCACTGCAATATCTGAGTTCCTAGTTTTGCTGGTTATCATATGCAGAATAGCTTGTGTTCTAAACCAACCATTTAAACACAGGAGTAGAGGGATGAAACTCACTTTGGGTGATGTCTTATTATATATAATTGTTTGCTGTAACAGCTGGTGACTCTGGCACTCTTGGCAGACCCTTTAAAAAGTGGTCAGACTGTCCCATAGAGAGAAATATGGGCCTTGACCAGTGTCTTTTTCTCTCATTTGCATAAACAATTGACTAAAGGGATGAAACTTGGTGTGGGTAATGTCTGTGTATGTGTGATGTTTGGTGTAACAGCTGGTCACTCTGACTCCCTTGGAAGACCCTTTAAAATGGGATCAGTTTGTCTGATCCAAACCAATGGAGGCCTTCACATGTGTCTTTTCCCCCTCACTTTCGGCCAAAAATACAGCTAGAGTTATCCAACTTTGACTGCTTACAGCCTGTGTTGATGTCAAATATGAGGCAAGATTGTGTGACTGTGCATGGTGTGAAACATCCCCAAATATATATTTTAAAATATTCCAGATTTCACCTCACTCAATAGATGTAATTCTGGAATGTGGAAGATGGAATTTGGAATGTGGAAGATGACTATTTTAAGGTCAAAACCTTGAATTGCAGAGGTTAAATGGGTTTTAAATCCCTTAATATAGTGTCAGGTGATGAATCTGATACCACTGCAATATCTGAGGTCCTAGTTTTGCTGGTTATCATATGCAGAATAGCTTGTGTTCTAAACCAACCATTTAAACACAGGAGTAGAGGGATGAAACTCACTTTGGGTGATGTCTTATTATATATAATTGTTTGCTGTAACAGCTGGTGACTCTGGCACTCTTGGTTGTGTATCACCCCTTGTGTTCAGATCACCAGGGCACAAGGAAACCAAGACAATAAGAAGATTTTAGATGTGTTTATTTTGACAAAAGTGTAACAACTATTTAAAATTGGTTGGGGAGAGCAGACAGTTAGGATTGGGCTCAGCTGAGCTTGTTAGAGGAGTCAGACAAGCTTGGGGGTCAATTGGTTTGGGGGTCCAATCAATGGTTTTGTACAGCCCAATATCACAGCAGACGTTGTCTTATAGGACTGTACCAACATTAAGGCAATGAAACATGAAGTAATAGGATGATGTGAAGTTCAGGTTAATAAGTGTCCGCAGCAGGTGATGAACAGCCGCCAGATGGCACACCGTAGAAAATCCTGTAAACAAAAATATAAAATAATGGAAATATTTATTTAATGGAAATGAAAGCTCAAACCACCCGCCTATATTTAGCTGTTTAGAAAAGTCAGTAGGGCATGGAATAAACCAAACATCAATAACTTCAGTGTAATAAAAGTAAAAGAGAAGCATAATTAATGAACACTGGAAAAAATAAGATATGCAAATACAAACAGAGCAGTGCAACAATTACAAAACAAGAGAGTAATTGTGAAACCCGCCCTCGATGTTCATCATGACGTTTGTTAATTACATTAAACAATCGCCCTGATGGACATTGGACATTGGATTACAACAACAAAGAGTGATGTGAACAAGTTAACCTGCATCACGAGCCCACTCATAAGTCATGATTAATATATTCACATGATATATGGGTGGTCTCAAAGTGCCGGAAACTACAAAGATCCTTTGAACCTACGAACACAGTAGACAAAGACAAAGGTTTACCTGCATCACAAGCCCATTCACAGAAAAAAAAGATTATTATATTCACATATTCACGGGAACAAGTTTACCTGCATCACAGACCCATTCATGGATTCATGATTATTATATACATGATCCATGGATGGCTCTGTCGTGCAGGAAAAGAGAATATTTCTATAGAAATGACTGTGAAACCTGCCCTCAATGTTCATCATACCAATAGTTAATTACATTAAAATTAAAAATTACAACAAAAAAAGAGCGATGTGAACAAGTTTACCTTCAACACAGAACCAATTATGAGATTATGATTGTTATATTTACATAACCCATTAATGGATCTGTTTTGCCGGAAACTAGAAACTAGGAATTCTTAGAAACTATGAAAGTGAAACAATTACGAGTCATGTTGAAAATGTTTGCCTGCACTCCATGTGACAACATACCTTACATTAATTACATTAAATGTAAAACATGAGTCACTTAAGTGCAGACAATTAGAACGATCCTGTAGAATATATAAAACAGTGCAACAGTTTTAACAAGCGAGTCGTATGAAAAATGTCTCCCTCTAAAGTTTAGCTCTTTCACGTCCTCTTTCAAAGTAACTTTCACACGACATACCATTTGTGGGAGCAATTTGATGGCCCTCAGTGAAGATTCTGTAAAAATAGAAATAAGAGACAAAGAATGGCATTTATTTAATGGAAATGAAAGAAGGGTCAGACCATCCCTCCCATCTTTACATGTTGAAAAGGTATCCTGCCCCTCAGGTCCATTTATGATATTATGATTTGTTATATTTACATAATCCATGGATGGACCATAAGAGCAGAAACTCTTATAGAACATATGAACACAGTGCACAAGGGAGTCACGGGAACAAGTTTACCTGCAACACAGAACCATTCATGAAACCATGATTATTATATACATGATCTCTGTCGTGCAGGAAAAGAGAATATTTCTATAGAAATGACTGTGAACCTGCCCTCAATGTTCATCATACCAATGGTTAATTACATTAAACTAATGACATGATGCACATGGAGTTCAGGAAACCACCGATCCTTTGGAACCTGTGAAAACATTTTAAAAATTACAACAACAGAAGAGCGATGTGAACAAGTTTACCTTCAACACAGAACCAATTATGAGATTATGATTGTTATATTTACATAACCCATTAATGGATCTGTTTTGCTGGAAACTAGAAACTAGGAATTCTATAGAAACCGTGAAACAATTACGAGTCATGTTGAAAATGTTTGCCTGCACTCCATGTGACAACATACCCTACATTAATTAAATTAATGTAAGACATGAGCCACATTAAGTGCAGACAATTAGAACGATCCTGTAGTGTCATGATTCTGCTTAGTTTGTTATTGTTTACATCCTGGTTCACTCCCTGCTCCTTGATTTGGCCCGTTCCGGTTCATGTTTTCCTGCTTGCCCCGTTTTCCTATGCACAGCTGCACCTCATTCACTCGTCAAGTCGGGGGAGGGTATATATACTCCTCAGTTCAGTCAGTCTCTTGCTAGATTGTCGACCTGCGAAGAGAGACTTTCAAGCCCTGTGATATTTCTGAGAGATTCTGATTCTGGTTGTCCAGAGATCTGTCTTCTGTTCCTGTCTGAATAAATAACATTTATTCCTGTCTGAATTATAACAAGTCCTATTGGGGATGTAGGACTTCTTTGTTTTGTTTGGTGCCTGCTTATCCTGGCCTATTCAGATATTTCAGTTCCCATCTACTCCTCCCTGCGTTGCATTTGAGTTCTAACATACGGGTGATATGTAGAATATATAAAACAGTGCAACAGTTTTAACAAGCGAGTCGTATGAAAGAGGACGTGAAAGAGCTAAACTTTAGAGGGAGACATTTTTTCAAAGTAACTTTGAAAAAATGAACCCCATCATTTTTTCAACCCCATCTAAATTACTGCAACGTGATCTGGTGCAACACATTCCCCAGCTATCTTTTGAAATTACAAGCTCTTCAAAAGAAAGCCATTCGAGCCATTTCTTGGCCAAGTTTAACAGCCCCACTGATCACTTATTCTATAAATATAAGCTTCTGAAACTTACTGAGTGCAACCTTTTCCAAATGCATGTATAATGTATAATGTAGTGTTTAGACCTAAGGACAGACTGGCTCAGCTCATCCCAATCTCTACACCTGCTCATGATTACAATACAAGACATAAAACCCTCTTACAGGGAAAATTAGAACACTCAAGTGTACAAGCTTCAGTGTGGCGTGTAAAGGCCCACAAGTTTGGAACGAGCTGAACATTAACATTAAAACCGTAAGATCTCTGGCTATTTTTAAAAATAAACTAAAAATTGAGCTTCTAGAAAAGTATAATAAACCCTAGCTGATGACCTCTAACAAGACTTATGTATTTATGTTTGATCGTAATATGTAATGTGTGTAAGCAAAAAATAATAATAATAATAATTCGTACCTTTTAAGTAAATTGATGTAACTCTAAGCTAGTAAAAGTAAGGTAAGGCAGTTTTAATTGGAGCAGGTAAGGTTAGTTAGTAGGTAATAGAATAGGTATCTAGGGTAATATGTATAGGTTACTAATGTATGTTTGTGTTCTTAATATTGTGTATTGTCTTGGGCCCCATATATAAGCTAAATGTTGCTTCAAGGGTGTCCCGTTTATGAATATGCACTATCATCTATGAATGGATGTTAAAATGTTTTTTACTGTATATTTGTAATAAACTGAACTGAACTGAACTTTCACACGACATACCATTTGTGGGAGCAATTTGATGGCCCTCAGTGAAGATTCTGTAAAAATAGAAATAAGAGACAAAGAATGGCATTTATTTAATGGAAATGAAAGAAGGGTCAGACCATCCCTCCCATCTTTACATGTTGAAAAGGTATCCTGCCCCTCAGGTCCATTCATGATATTATGATTTGTTATATTTACATAATCCATGGATGGACCATAAGAGCAGAAAACTCCTATAGAACATATGAACACAGTGCACAAGGGAGTCACGGGAACAAGTTTACCTGCAACACAGAACCATTCATGAAACCATGATTATTATACACATGATCCATGGATGGCTCTGTCGTGCAGGAAAAGAGAATATTTCTATAGAAATGACTGTGAAACCTGCCCTCAATGTTCATCATACCAATGGTTAATTACATTAAACTAATGACATGATGCACATGGAGTTCAGGAAACTCCACCGATCCTTTGGAACCTGTGAAAACATTAAAAAAATTACAACAACAGAAGAGCGATGTGAACAAGTTTACCTTCAACACAGAACCAATTATGAGATTATGATTGTTATATTTACATAACCCATTAATTGATCTGTTTTGCCGGAAACTAGGAATTCTATAGAAACCGTGAAACAATTACGAGTCATGTTGAAAATGTTTGCCTGCACTCCATGTGACAACATGCCTTACATTAATTACATTAAATGTAAACACATGAGTCACGTTAAGTGCAGACAATTAGAACGATCCTGTAGAATATATAAAAACAGTGCAACAGTTTTAACAAGCGAGTTAGGGTTAGGGTTAGGGTTAGGGTTAGGGTTAGGGTTAGGGTTAGGGTTAGGGTTAGGGTTAGGGTTAGGGTTAGGGTTAGGGTTAGGGTTAGGGTTAGGGTTAGGTATGTGGATAGAAGCGGCTTTGGCCCCCTTAAGTTATGGACCTCATTTGAATATGTGCAGTGTCACGTTTCAGCCAGTAGAGGCAGGCAGGAAAACAGATCAGGGTATGAAATGAGAACTTTGTCTTATTAGCAAAACACAGACACACACACACAAACAAGTAAATAAAATAAAAGTGGAAATACGAAATAATAAACAACACATTTGTGGACTTTCAAAGAACACAAGCGTATTCATAAAAGGCTTCTAAAAGTCATTCAGTACCGACATAGCCAGATGTGATCGCAGTCCCCCCCGAGCCACTAGAGGCTCTGTGAGCATGGCTAACGAGGGGACCCAACAGTTGCGTGGCTGCCATAGACATATTGGCTGCTTGTTGAGGAATGTGACGGATCCTCAGTCAACACCTCAATTGTAAGGTATAATATCGTGCAATACGTTCAATGTGTCATTTTCTCAACGTGTGTGTGTGTGTGTGTGTGTGTGTGTGTGTGTGTGTGTGTGTGTGTGTGTGTGTGTGTGTGTGTGTGTGTGTGTGTGTGTGTGTGTGTGTGTGTGTGTGTGTGTGTGTGTGTGTGTGTGTGTGTGTGTGTGTGTGTGTGTGTGTGTGTGTGTGTGTGTGTGCGTGTGAACTTTCGTCCCTGCTTTAGAGTCCTAGGCTTAAGATTAGGCATGGGCCACTAATATTAGGTTTAGGTCAAGTGTTTGGGTTAGGATTATTTAAGATGTGGTTGAAATGAGTGCTGCTTTAGAGTCCTAGGTTAAGATTAGGCATGGGCCACTAATATTAGGTTTAGGTCAAGTGTTTGGGTTAGGATTATTTAAGATGTGGTTGAAATGAGTGCTGCTTTAGAGTCCTAGGTTTAAGATTAGGCATGGGCCACTAATATTAGGTTTAGGTCAAGTGTTTGGGTTAGGATTATTTAAGATGTGGTTGAAATGAGTGCTGCTTTAGAGTCCTAGGTTTAAGATTAGGCATGGGCCACTAATATTAGGTTTAGGTCAAGTGTTTGGGTTAGGATTATTTAAGATGTGGTTGAAATGAGTGCTGCTTTAGAGTCCTAGGTTTAAGATTAGGCATGGGCCACTAATATTAGGTTTAGGTCAAGTGTTTGGGTTAGGATTATTTAAGATGTGGTTGAAATGAGTGCTGCTTTAGAGTCCTAGGTTTAAGATTAGGCATGGGCCACTAATATTAGGTTTAGGTCAAGTGTTTGGGTTGGATATTAGATGTGGTTGAATGAGTGCTGCTTTAGTCTAGTTTAGTTAGGCATGGCCACTAATATTAGGTTTAGTCAGTGTTGGTTGGATTATTAGATGTGGTTGAAATGAGTGCTGCTTTAGAGTCTAGGTTTAAGATTAGGCATGGGCCACTAATATTAGGTTTAGGTCAAGTGTTTGGGTTAGGATTATTTAAGATGTGGTTGAAATGAGTGCTGCTTTAGAGTCCTAGGCTTAAGATTAGGCATGGGCCACTAATATTAGGTTTAGGTCAAGTGTTTGGGTTAGGATTATTAAATGTGGTTGAAATGAGTGCTGCTTTAGAGTCCTAGGTTTAAGATTAGGCACGGGCCACTAATATTAGGTTTAGGTCAAGTGTTTGGGTTAGGATTATTTAAGATGTGGTTGAAATGAGTGCTGCTTTAGAGTCCTAGGCTTAAGATTAGGCATGGGCCACTAATATTAGGTTTAGGTCAAGTGTTGGGTTAGGATTATTTAAGATGTGGTTGAAATGAGTGTGCTTTAGAGTCCTAGGCTTAAGATTAGGCATGGGCCACTAATATTAGGTTTAGGTCAAGTGTTTGGGTTGGAATTATTTAAGATGTGGTTGGGATGAGTGATGCTTTAGTGTTAGTCCCAGTAGTTGGGTTTAAAGTAAGGTTTTTAGGATAGTTTTTTTGTTTAGAGTCTAAATTTGAGACACATCATCAGCAGTAGACCTTGGCGTCATCGAGTGTTTCGGCCATTTAAGGGTTAGGGTTAGGTTTAGGGTTAGGGTTAGGGTTAGGTATGTGGATAGAAGCGGCTTTGGCCCCCTTAAGTTATGGACCTCATTTGAATATGTGCAGTGTCACGTTTCAGCCAGTAGAGGCAGGCAGGAAAACAGATCAGGGTATGAAATGAGAACTTTGTCTTATTAGCAAAACACAGACACACACACAAACAAGTAAAATAAAATAAAAGTGGAAATACGGAATAATAAACAACACATTTGTGGACTTTCAAAGAACACAAGCGTATTCATAAAAGGCTTCTAAAAGTCATTCAGTACCGACATAGCCAGATGTGTCCGCAGTGTGTGTGTGTGTGTGTGTGGTGTGTGTGTGTGTGTGTGTGTGTGTGTGTGTGTGTGTGTGTGTGTGTGTGTGTGTGTGTGTGTGTGTGTGTGTGTGTGGTGTGTGTGTGTGTGCGTGTGAACTTTCGTCCCTCTTCTGAGGTCAGCGCATTGAATTAGAGAAAAAAGTTATTTCATCAGCGCAGTGATGAGAATGTTATTTGTTTTTTTTTTCTTGAATAGACTTGTTACCCAGTGTAATTTCCCCCAAAATAAATGCAGGGTAAGTGCACTGGAAAGTGTGTTGTTTCATTTCAAACAACGTGGTTATTGCTGTGACTTAATTTAGATCTTCCCGAAAGTCACGTCAGGGATTAGGGTTGACCCTAAAACGGATCCAACAACCTATTCCAGAGTCTTTTATTTCTATCGTATAAGTGATAGAATGTGTTACTGTTAAAGTTTCTACGTAGCCTTGTTTTACTATGTCAATGTTCATTTTGTTTTTATCTGATTTTTTCACCTCTTGTAGCACTTTGAGGTTTCTTTGAAATGTAAAGTGCAAATATAATAATCATTATTAATTTATTACATTTTGCAAGGTGTAAATATCGAGACTGATATGAAGCCGACATGTAAAGAATGACTTTCATAATGAAATGCTTTGATTTGACAAATAAACTTTCTAAACATCTAAATATACTGTAATAGTGCTATAGAACAAAAGCTATAACGCAGGAACAATTATGTCAAGCGTATTAGGCGCTAAATAAAAGGTACGATTACAAGTAAAAAAAATGTTTTAAAAAATCTAATTTGAGGTATTTTAACTTCAAATCAGTGTCATGATGTGTACTCTTTTCTTCCCTACACTTGTCATTGGGTTACAAGTAAAAGTATTTTATTTCAAAAGGGACCTCCTCCTACCAACTGGTCCCAGTTTAGGGTTAGGGTTAGGGTTAGGGTTAGGGTTAGGGTTAGGGTTAGGGTTAGGGTTAGGGTTAGGGTTAGGGTTAGGGTTAGGGTTAGGGTTAGGGTTAGGGTTAGGGTTAGGGTTAGGGTTAGGGTTAGGTATGTGGATAAAAGTTGCTTTGGCCCTGCTGCTGCTTGGCCTCATTTGCATATGAGCATTTCACGTTTCAGCAGTAGAGGGAGGCAGGCGGGGAGACAGGACGGGTTATAAATGGTTATATTTTAAAGTCATTTAGAAGTCATGAAGTAGCACAAATATTAGTTGAGTGAATTTGTTCAAATCATATCTAATGTAACTGCATTCATAGCCAAAAACAACACACACACAGACGGATCCTGGACATGAGCCATAGTCCCCTTGTTGAAGCATACTGGTCTTACACAACTCCTCAGCAGTTAAGGCAGTATTGAAGCAAAGGGGGCCAAAACTAAGTACTAAGTACACATGCATAATTATAGTTTTCAGAGGATCCACATTTCTTTGTTTAAAATCTTTTTTATTATTATTATTATTGATTACATGCAATATTCTAATTTTCTGACATTTTCATTTGTTTTTTTTACAAGCCGTAAGCCCTAATTTTCAAAATTAAAACAAACAAAGGCTTGACATATGTCACTTTGCATGCCATGAATCTATATCATGTATTAGTTTCACATTTTAAGTTGTCAATCAATAGAATGACATTTATTATAAATATACTGCCTTACATAACATTTAAACTGTAACAATGCAACTTTAGCATATATTGCATCAAAGCTCTGTATGATATTTACATCAAGAGAAAAAGTGCATGAAATAACCTGTATTTAAATGTAGTTATTTGAGTATTGGCCAACTCCTTTACACAGAGCTTATTTAAGATTTGGAATTTAAGGTAAGCGTGATGTCTGTAGCATGCGTCTTTCTGTAAACAAAATGCCACAGTCCCCGTTCGATGCTCTTTGGTTGTCGTCTCTGGCCCCGTGAATTGTTTTCTCAGAGGGTCCAGTCGAAGTTTGTCTGTAGCCGATGGTTGTGTCCACCCAATGTCAGCCAAAACCTGTTCACAGGTCCGAAGAAATCAGTAAGGGGATGACCAGCCACATTGCTGCAAAATACACATGTTTTCATTAAGACTGGAGCAATAAACTATGCAATACATGAAGAAAATAATAATGCAGGCACAGGACGGCAAGAAACATATACAAAGACCTGACTACAGAATACATTGAACAATATAAAACAAACAAAAAGGCTAAATTCAGATCACTGGCACTATAGACAGACATGTAGCTGTGGTGCGGGCACTGTGTATCTGCTGCCCTCGTGTGTAGAACATGAGAATTACATTGGGCGTATAAACATAAACCTATTCTGATTCTTAAACATCCACTACAACTTTGCAAACGGCAGTGTTTTAGGCAGTGCTTAATTGAAATAAAATGAAGGATTATATTATATTGGCCAAATTGCCCAGCCCTTAATCCTGAGCCTTTATACTTCCACAAACATGCTCTGAAATGCATGAGATTCCTGTGTCTGTTCAACAGTTCATATTTCAGTGATGTTTCATTTGCTCGAGGTATGAAGCCCCACCAAAGTATTTACAAAGCACAAACGTATACTTACATTGCAGCATTCTGAGTCATCTGTATTGTCCTCCTTCAGGTAAATGCACACTTCGCAAAGGCTTCCTTTTGTTATCCTCCTAATAACAAAGAGAAAATATGAAGTCAGACAGAAAATACAATCAGATTTGTAAGCTTTCTAAAGTGTGCATATACTTTTCTTAAAGGAGTTTAGTTTTGTAAAGTAACGAGTGACGCATTGTGATAGTAGTTACTTTTTCAACATAGTACCTCATTCAGGTCATCTACGCTGGCAGTCTTAGGATTTCCCCGTCCCAGTGCGGCCAAAGCAGGTTGGAGAAGCAGACTGCATCTACAAATACACAAACATGTATTACAGTGATGACACAGAACCAAACATAAAGGACAAGAACATGCGTTACCTGTGACTCAAGCTTCAGGGCATTAGGAGATCCTCTATCAGATGTTCTACATTGTCTTGTAGTCTCACGTTCTTTCTATGAATGTGGCTCGACTTGCCAGGTTTGGTGGCAATGTTGACAGCCACCCCAGCGGAGGCAGAAATCCATATTGTGGTACAGTCGTTTCAAATCTTGTGCTTCATGCTTCTTTGCTTTTCTTCCTCAAGCTGCAAGACAGAAATTAGCATGCATTTAAAAGACCAGCACCAAATCATGTCATGTGTTGTTCTCACCTAAAATCACACACAGGATTTACACAAATATGATAGCAAAATATTCCAATATGATGGAAATAATTATTGAGGTAATAGATACTTTCACCTCTTAACCCCCACCTGAACTGAGCACATTTTCTCCAGTGTTGCTTTACCCACATCTAAAAGCTTCTGGGAAGAAACAGTGACAAAATAGAGGATGAAAAAGTGGGAAAAAAGCACAGAAGAGCGACAAAAACACAATAAAAAAAGTGATGAAAAAGGCAAAAAAGAGCCACTTACAAATTGAACAAAAACATGTGGCTAAAGCAACAATAATGGTACATGGTCTCAACTTATATAGCACTTTTCCACCTACATTAGGCACTCAAAGCACTTGATAGCAAGGATCCACTCACCCAGTCATACACCAATATACGCAGACACTGGAGGCAAGGTGGGTGAAGTGTCTTGCCCAAGGACACAACGACAGCATGCGCCTTCAGGAGGCGGGATTGGAACCCCCAACCTTCCGATCATGAGACGACACGCTCTACCATCTGCGCCACCGTTGTCCGACACTGCAATAATAAGAGACAAAAACGTGAGTAAAGAAATGAGAAAAACGTGATGAAACCACGACAAAAAAAGTGTCAGAACCCAATTGAAAAAAATACACACAAACCAGACAAGACAAAGACCACAACACGAGAAAATTCGATCCGTTTTGTAGGTCTTGGCTTTCGAATGAGGCGTTACACTGGCCTGATGCTCCAGTGGAGAAGCTTTTAAATTTGGGTAAAGCTGAACTGGAAAAATGCACTCGGTTCAGGTGGGGGTTAAGAGTTAAAGCCTATTTTCTATGTCCTCAAAGTGCTAATTTCACTGTAAATGAACTAAATTAAAAAGTAAACACTAAGCAGATACGAATGTTCAATGGATTACTGACGCAAATTAGATGAGAAGGGTTGTTTCTTAGCGGAGGAAGTGACAATCACGGTGTCTCCTTGTAAGTCCTGTGGAGACTAGTTAGCTTAAACTTGCAATGCTAGTTGGAAGCACGGAGCCAAGACACGGCTTAGTTTGACTCTTAATTAAACTTCCTGTTATTATAGTCCGAAGGAAAACATCGCTTGGCTCATTAAGTCAAAGACACGTTTACATGTAGTCAATTTCCTAATGGATGAGTACGGTTCTCTCCGCCGGGGCGCCATCTGGTCTTGGTGACGTGATGACGTGAAGCGGAAAACATCTGATTCAAGCAAAATGCTCAATTATCAGATTTTAATTACGCAATAAGATTAATATTCAGTCACACATTTCTGTTACGAGTCACGGTGCCTCAAAAAAAATATGAGTTTTGGTATGGCTGTTGGGTTTTGATATTCAACGTTTTTTGAACCATGAAGTTAATTGAATTGGATTGAATTGAAAGTCAAAGAAAAGCATGTGGCTACTGCTGTAACACATTAATAGTTAATATGATGAATAAAGCCAGTCAAATATTTGTCTATCCATGTGTTGTCTATCAGCTCTGTAACAGCATTGAACTGGCGGAATATCAGCCACCTTACCACTAGGGTAGCTTCCCTAGGGTTTTCGGTTGTTACGAGAAGCTCGTAGGTTAGGGTTAGGGTTATTAGGGTTATATACAGATACAAGTGCCTTTGCCTGACAGTCTTTGCCCTCATTTGCGTTTGACAACATGTCCTAACCATCCACGAGGAGATTCTTAGGGTTTGGCCTATAAGTGGTTGAGTTAGCCCATACTTGGCTTGCAACGTGCATAACCTAGTTACTGCATCCCTTGAGCTAGACTCCAATGAGTTTTGACACACGAAAATAAAGAACTAACGTAATTCCAAATGCAAAACTGATAATAGTATTCAAAACAGAAATTGTCCTTCCACAAAAAATTAGGTTTAGGCATAGTTCCACTGACTTAAGGTTATGGCAAGGGTTGGATATGGCTTCTATCCAGAACACAACTTGGTTTAATGAGAAATGAATAGAAAAACTATAATGTTAAGTGATAATGAAATGTCAATTGATGAAGAAACTGGCTAAATAGATACTGCTGTACAACACAAAGTTAATATATGGAAAAGCAAGTCAAATCTTTTGTCTATCATGTGTTGGTCGATCAGCCTGTCAGCAGCTGAACCTGCAACATCAGCCCCTGCACTAGGGGAGTTCGTCAGGTTCAGGGTTGGGTAGGGTTATGTAGCACGCTTACTTGCGTATAGGTAGAAGAGAATAAAAGATGATAGGGTGACTAGAAATGCAGGGTAATTCGTTCAAGGAAGGGACTGAGCACTTAATAAAACACAGGAGAAAGATATGCCAAGCACCAATAAATGTAATTAGTAAGGAAAAGAGTATTACGAACATGTAGCAATATTGACAGTATTGCCAAGAGGTGCACTTTGAGGAGTATAAAAAGTTCATGAGTTCGGATTGACTTGGACAGAGACAGTTCATTCAATCCATTGAACACAGCGGCAGGTTTATAGACAGTCGCAGTAAGCAGAATAACAAATACACAAAAACGTGTAGTGGATAGTAGGTCCAAAGCGCGTGTAAGAAGTGCGTGGAGAACGAACGTGTAGTTCGGACTGCAAAGCCCTCCTCAGCCTCCAGTTAGAATCAAGATGATTGAGGCCCTTAGACGTTATGTCCATGTACCAAGACAGGTCCAGCACAGCGCCTATGCTGTGCAATGAAAGCTAATATCATATACATGTATACACGTTTCCAAAATCATAGCACCGATTAGAGCTTCCTTTTCATCCACGAAAGCACAAATGCAATACAATTCATTCAACAGCAACTATAATACAAAAGCATCAATTCATTACATTCTCAATAACCACAGAATAAGCGAAACATAGCAGCCATCAGTCACAGACAATAATATCACAGTAGCTACATCAAAAACATCTAAAAATAATGTGAGACATCTTCACACTATAGGCATTTAAACCAATGACAGGGAAACTACAGCAGCATGTGCCATGGAAACATATAAAACAGACGAAAACGGCAGTGGCTAGCTGACTAGCCTCAGCACATAGCTTACCACATTCTTTCATTCACAGCAACACGGATAAACAGGTGGCTTTGATTGCGGTGTAAAGCATCTGCAGTCGAGGAGCACATATCTTTAAAACCGAGTACATAATGTTGAAGAAGAGGCTCATTTAGATATTTAAATGCCGTTCTACCTGCAGCCGAACTCCGTCCTGGCGTTCCCACCGCACTGATGCGCGCCAGCCAGGTTAATTCCCGCACAGGTAAACTCTCACATGGGGATGACGGAAGTACCGCGAGATATATAAGGTAACCTCTACGGTAAACGGAGTGCAAGCAGACAGCGGGGAACTGCAATGGATTTAACATGGTTAGCATTAGCTAACGCCTACCCTAATGCAAAACTGATAATAATGTCAAACTGAAATGGTCTCTCCAAAAAATTAGTGGTTTAGGCATTAGTCCACTGACCTTAGTTAGGGCCATGGTTTGATATGCTCTCTAATCCAGAACACAACTGTTTAATGGAGAAAAAATTTATAGAAAAAATATTAATATTAAGTAAAATGAAAGGTCAAATTGATTGAAAAGGGATAGGGTTGGGTTAGGGTTAGGGTTAGGGTTAGGGTAGGTTAGGGTAGTATGTGATAAAGTTGCTTTGGCTGCTGCTGCTGGGCCTCATTTGCATTAGCATTTCACGTTCTCAGGGTTAGGGTAGGGTTAGGTTAGGGGGAAATATCCGGACTGACCTCCTTTCATTCATGTGAATGAACAGTTAAGGAGAGCCGAAGGTATGCACTGGCCGGCACGTACGTCATCCCGCAGTCCCGTTCATGCATTAGTTGATTGGTTCCAAGTGTAGACGATCCATACACCTGAAAAGGAGCGTTGCAGTAGTAGGTGCAAAAGAAGGGAGGAAAAGAGTGGCTGTGGTTGATGAAGAAGGAGAAGGAAGAGCAAGAGTAGAACTTGTCCAGGGCGAGCCACTCCGCACTGTCAGGCGCGTGCTCCACAAAACTATCCACCAGCACGATCCAAAGAAGAGGTATGGGGAAGGAGAGGGAGGAAGAAAATAAAGAAAAGGAGGGGATAGCGGAAGGAAAGGAAGAGCAAAGGATAGAACCCTTTGTCCGGGGTCGAGCTACTCACCCCACCGTCAGGCGTTAGGGTTAGGTAGGGTTAGGTTAGAGGGTTTAGGGGTTAGGGTCTGGGTTAGGGTTAGGGTTAGGGTTAGGTTAGGTTAGGGTTAGGTATCGTGGATAATAAAGTTGCTTTGGCCTGCTGCTGCTTGCCTCATTGCATATGAAGCATTTTCGACGTTTCAGCCAAGTAGAGGGAGGCAGGCGGGGAGACAGGACGGTTATAATGGTTAATAATTTTTAAAGTCATTAGAAGTCATGAAGTAGCACAAATATTAGTTGAGTGAATTGTTTAAAATCATATCTAATGTAACTGCAATATAGCCAAAAACAACACACATACAGACGGATCCTGGACATGACCATAGTCCTTGTTGAGCACTAACTGGTCTTACACAACTCCTCAGCAGTTAAGGCAGTAATTGAAGCAAAGGGGGCCAAACTAAGTACTACAGTACAATGCATAATTATAGTTTTTGCAGAAGATCATATTTCCTTCTGTTTATTAATCTTTTTTATTATATTATTATGATACATGAAATACTTCTAATTATTCTGACATTTTCTTTGATTTTTTTACAAGCCGTAAGCCCTAATTTTTCAAAATTAAAAACAAACAAGGCTTGACATATGTCACTTGCATGCCATGAATCTAATATCATGGTATTAGTTTCACAATTAAGTTGTCAATCAATAAATGACATTTATTATAATATACTGCTTACATAATTTCAAAACTGTAAAAATGCACTTTAGCATATTATTGCATCAAAGCTCTGTAATGATATTACATCAAGAGAAAAAGTGCATGAAATAACTGTATTTTAAATGTAAGTTATCTTGAGTATTGGGCAGCTCCTTTACACAGACTTAATTAAGATTTTTGAATTTAAGGTAAGCGTGATGTCTGAGCATGCGCTCTTTCTGTAAACAAATGCGCACAGTCCCCGTCGAAGCTGCTTCTTTGGTTGTGTCTCTGGCCCGCTGAATTGTTTCTCAGAGGCAGTCGAAGTTTGTGTACCGATGGTTGTGTCACCCAATGTCAGCCAAAACCTGTTTCACGCAGTTCGAGAAATCAGTAAGGGGAATAAACCAGCCACATTGCTGGCAAAAACACATGTTTCATTACGCTGGAGCAATAATATGTCAATACATGAAGAAAATAATAATGCAGGCACAGGAGGCAAAGAAACATATACTAAAGACCTGACCTAAGAAATAACATTGAACAAATAAAACAAACAAAAAGGCTAAATTCAGAATACTGGCACTATAGACAGACATGTAGCCTGTGGTGGCGGGCACTGTGTATCTGCTGGCCCTTCGGTGTAGCAACATGAGAATTAAGATTGGGCGTAATAAACATAAAACCTATCGATTCTAAACACCACTACTGTTTTAACTTTGCAAACGCAGGTTTAGGCAGGTGGCCTGTAAATTGAAAATAAAATGAGGATTATATAATATTTGGCCAAATTGCCCAGCCCTTAATCCTGAGCCTTTATACTTCCACAAACATGCTCTGAAATGCATGAGATTCCTGTGTCTGTTCAACAGTTCATATTTCAGTGATGTTTCATTTGCTCGAGGTATGAAGCCCCACCAAAGTATTTACAAGCACAAACGTATACTTACATTGCAGCATTCTGATCATCTGTATTGTCCTCCTTCAGGTAAATGCACACTTCGCAAAGGCTCCTTTTGTTATCCTCCTAATAAAAAAGAGAAAATATGAAGTCAGACAGAATAATACAATCAGATTGTAAGCTTTCTAAAGTGTGCATATACTTTTCTTAAAGGAGTTTAGTTTTGTAAAGTAACGAGTGACGCATTGTGATAGTAGTTACTTTTTCAACATAGTACCTCATTCAGTGATTACGCTGGCAGTCTTAGGATTTCCCGTCCAGTGCGGCCAAGCAGGTTGGAGAAGCAGCCTGCATCTACTAAATACACAACATGTATTAACAGTGATGACACAGCAACAACATAAGGACAAAGAACATCGTTACCTGTGAGTCAAGCTTCAGGGCATTGAGATCTCTATCAGAGTTCTATCATTGTCTTGTGTCAACGTTCCTCTCTATGAATGTGGCTTCGACTTGCCAGGTTTTGGTGGCAATGTTGAAGCCCCCAGGGAGGTCAGAAATCCATATGTGGTACAGTCGTTTCAAATCTTGTGCTCATGCTTCTTTGCTTTTCTTCTCAGCTGAAGAGAGAAATTAGCATGCATTTAAAAGACCAGCACCAAAGTCATGTCATGTTTGTTCTCACCTAATAATCACCACAGGATTTACACAAATATGATGCAAAATTTCAATATGATGGAAATATTATTAGAAGAGATACTTTCACCTCTTAACCCCACCTGAAACTGAGCACATTTCTCTCAGTGTTGCTTTACCACATCTAAAGCTCTGAAGAAACAGTGACAAATTAGAGGAGAAAAAGTGGGAAAAAGCAAAGAAGCGCGACAAAAACAATAAAAAAATTGATAGAAAAAGGCAAAAAAGAGCACTACAATTGAAAAACCATGTGGCTAAAGCAAACAAAGTGGTACATGGTTCTCAAACTTATATAGCACTTTTTTCCACTACATTAGGCACTCAAAGACTTTGGATCAAGGATCCACATCTACCAGTCAACACCAATATAACCAGACATCTGGAGGCAAGGTGGTGAAGTGTCGTTGCCCAAGGACACAACGACCGCAATGCGCCTTCAGGAGCGGATGGGAACCCCCAACCTTCCGATCATGAGAACGACACGCCTAACCATCTGCGCCACCGTGTCCAATCACTGCAGATAATAAGAGAACAACGGAGTAAAGAAAATGAGAAAAAACTGATGAAACCACGACAAAAAAGTGTGTCAGTAACCAATAAAAAAAATACACAAAATAGAACACTAAGCACAATAGACACAAAACGAGAAAATTCGATCCGTTTTTTTGTAGGTCTTGGGCTTCGAATGAGCGTTAACTGGCTGATCTCCAGTGGAGAAGTTTTAAATTGGGTAAAGAGCTGAACTGGAAAAGAATGCACTCGGTTTCAGGTGGGGGTTAAGAAGTTAAAGCATTTCTATGTCCTCAAAGTGCTAATTTTCACTGTAAATGAACTAAATTAAAAAGTAAACACTAAGCAGAAAGAATTGTTAATCTGGATTTATGACCAATAGATGAAAAGGGTTGCTTTACGCGAGACATGACAATCACGGTGTCTAACTTGAACGTCTGTGGAGACGTAGTTAGCCTTAAACTGCAATGCTGTTCGAAGCACGGAGCTGCCAGACACTGGCTTAGTTTGATCTAATTTAAACTTCCTGTTATTATATGTCCGAAGGAAACATCGCTTGGCTAATTTAAGCAAGAGACACGTTTTAAAAATGTAGTCAATTTCTCTAATGGATGATAGAGCGGTTCCTCCCGGGCGGCGCGCCATCTTGGTTTGGTGACGTGATGACGTTGAACGGCAAACCATCTGTATTCACAGCAAAATCTCAATGAATCACATTTTAATTACGCATAAGATAATATTCAGTCAACACATTTCTGTTACGAGTCAGTGCCTCAAAAAATTGAGTTTGTATGGCTTGTATGGTTTTATATTTAAACGTTTTTGAACTGAAGTTAATTGAATGATTGAATTGAAAGTCAAAGTAAAGCTGTTGCGCTACTGGCTGTAGCACACTAAATAGTTAATATATGGAAAAGCAGATCAAAATATTGTCTAATCCATGTGTTGTCTATAATCCCTGTAAAGAATCTGAACTGCAATATCAGCACTTCCATAGGGGTTATTCCCTAGGGTTTTCGTGTTACGAGAGCTGTAGGTTAGGGGTTAGGGTTATTAGGGTTGAGTTATCAGATACAGTGCCTTTTTGCCCTGACAAGTCTTTTGCCCTCAATTGCGTTTGACAACATTTCCTAACGCCATCCACTAGGAGGAGTTCCTTATGGTTTGGCCTTAAGGGTTTTGAGTTAGCCCAACTTGGCTTATGCACGTGCCTACCTTAAGTTACTCATCCCTTGAGCTAGACTCCCATGAGTCTTGTGACACAATACAAAATAAGAAACTAACGTAATTTCCAAATGCAAAACTGCGATAATAATGTCAAACAGAAATGTGTTCCTTCCAAAAAATTAGGTTTAGGCATTAGTCCACTGACCTTAAGGTTAGGGCAAGGTTGATATGGCTCCTCTTAATCCAGAACACAACTTGGTTAATGAGAAATGAATAGAACAAACCTTATAATGTTAAGTGAAATGAATGGTCAAATTGGATTGAAAACTTGCTAAAGTAGATACTGAGTACACACTACAATAGTTATATGATGGAAACGCAGTCAATCTTTGTCTAATCGCATTGTTGTTCGAATCCAGCCTGTAACAGCATCTGACCTGAAATAAGCCCCTGCCACTAGGGGGAGTTCGTCAGGGTTTCAAGGTTAGGGGTTAGGGTTATGTAGCACGCTTGACGTTGCCGTATAGGTAAAATTAGGGTGACTAGGAAGATGCAGGCGTAGATGTAGTCTCAGAGAAGGGACCAGCACTTAATAAAACACAGGAGAAAGATATGCCAAGCACAAAATGTATTAAATAAGGAAAGAGTTTATACAACATGTAAATATTTACACTATTCACAAGAGTGCACTTTGGGATTATAATAAAGGTTCATGAGGTGGCTTGACCTTCGACACAGTTCTTAATGTCACCTTGAACAGGACAGCGCGCATAGGTTATAGACGTCCGGTTAAGCAGAAAGAACCAAAACAAAAAAAACGTGTAGTGATAGTAGTCCAAGGCGTGTAGCGTGAGTGGAGAACGAACGTGTAGTTGGCTGCAAAGCCTCTACTCAACGTAGATCAAGATGACTTGAGCCTTAGACTTACGTCCATGTAACGCAAGAATCAGTCCAGCACAGCGACCTATGCCTGTGCAATGAAAGCTATTCAGTCTACATGTATACACTTTCCCAAATGCATAACGCCCGATAGAGTTCCTTTTCATCCACAAAGACAAATCAATACATTCATGTCACAGCAACTAGTAATCAAAAAAGCACAATTCATTACATTTCAATAACACACTAACGCAAAACATAGGCAGCCATCAGTCACAGACAATAATAGTTCACAGTACTACATAATAAAACCTAAAAAATAATGTGCGCACATCTTCACACTATAAGGCATTTAAACCAATGACAAAGGAAACTACAGCAGCATGTGCCAAATGGAACTATAAACAGAAACGGCAGTGGCTACGCTGACTAGCCTCAGCACATTAGTTACAATTCTTTCATTCACGCAACGGATAAACAGCGTGCTTGATTGCGGTGTAAAGCCCTGCAAGTCGAGGAGACATACTCTTAAACGAGTAATCATGAAATGTAAGAGAAGAGCTCAATAGATATTAATCGTTCTACCTGCAGCCGCAACTCCGTCTGCTTCACCACTGATGCGCGCCGCATGTTTAATCCCGCACAGGCAAAAAACTCTCAATGGGTGACGACGGAACGTAGCGAGATTACAAGGTAACCACGAACGGAGTTTGCAGCAGACAAGAGGGTGAACTGCAATGGGATTTTACAGCTGCGGGTTAAGTTAGCTAACCCTTAACCCTAATGCCAAAACTGATAATCATGTCAAGACTGAACATGGTCCTTCAAAAAATTAGGTTAGGCATTAGTCCACTACTTAAGGTAGGGCCATGGTTTGATATGGCTCCTAATCCAGAACACAACTTGGTTTAATGGAGGAAAAAATTTATAGAAAAAATTATAATTTAAGTGAAATGAAAGGTCAGATTGATTGAAACTTGGATAAATAGATACTGCTGTACACACGACAATAGTTTATATATGGAAAGCAGTCAATCCATGTGTTGTCGATCAGCTGTAACAGCAATCTGCCTGAAAATCGACCCCTGCCACTAGGGGAGTCGTCAGGTTTCAGGTTTCAGGTTAAGGTAGCTGTAGGTAGTGGATAAAATCTTTGGCCCCTGCTAGCTGCTTGGCCCATTTGGCATGATGAAGCATTCTCGTTTCAGCATAGAGGGAGGCAGCGGGGAGACAGGACGGGTTTATAAATTGGTTATATTTTAAAGTCATTTAGAAGTCATTCGAAGTAGCACAAATATTAGTTGAGTGAAATTTGTTCAATATATCTATTGTAACTGCATTCATAGCCAAAAACCAACACACACACAGACGGATCTGGACCTGAGCCATAGTCCCTGTGAAGCATACTGGTCTAACAACTCCAGCATTAAAGATAATTGAAGCAAAAGGGGGCAAAACTAATACTAAGTAACACATGCATAATTATAGTTTCATGAGGAATCTTCAACATTTCTTGTTTTACAAATCTTTTATTATTATTAATTATTGTACATGCCAATATTCTAATTTCCTGACATTTTCATTTGTTTTTACAGCGTAAGCCCTAATTTTCATTAAAATAAACAAAGGCTTGACATAGTTCACTTGCATTCATGCATCTATCAGTATTAGTTTCACAATTTAGTGTCAAATCAATAGAATGACATTTATTATACAATATAATGCTTACATAACATTAAACTGTAACAACTCACTTTAAGCATATATTGCATCAAGCTCTTTAATGATATTTAATCAAGAGAAAAAAGTGGCATGAAATACCTGTATTTAAATGTAGTTATTTGAGTATGGCCACTCCTTTACA
The DNA here is from genome assembly GCA_007210695.1 of Neogobius melanostomus. NCBI lineage: Eukaryota > Metazoa > Chordata > Actinopteri > Gobiiformes > Gobiidae > Neogobius > Neogobius melanostomus. The sequence goes on along the minus strand of VHKM01001243.1, from coordinate 5,977 downwards.
GAGCTTATTTAAGATTTGGAATTTAAGGTAAGCGTGATGTCTGTAAAGCATGCGTCTTTCTGTAAAGCAAAATGCCCAGTCCCCGTTTCGATCTCTTTGGTTGTCGTCTCTGGCCCGCTGATTGTCTTTCTTGCAAGTCCAGTCGAAGTTTGTCTGTAGCCGGTGGTCTGTGTCCACCCAATGTTCAGCCAAAACCTGTTCACAGGTCCGAAGAAATCAGTAAAGGGGGTATGACCACCACATTGGCTGCAAATACACATGTTTCATTAAGACTGGAGAATAAACTAGCAATACATGAAGAAAATATACGAGGACAGTGACGGCAGAACAAATACAAAGACCCTACTAAGAATACATGCACAATATAACACACACAAAAAGGCTAATTCAGATTCACTGCCACTATAGACAGACCATGTAGCTGTGTGGCGGGCACTGTGTATCTGCTGCCCTCGGTGTGTAAAAGAAGAATTCATTGGGCGTATAACATAAAACCTAATTCTGATTCTAAACATCCACTACAACTTTTGCAAACGGCCAGTGTTTAGGCAGTCTTAATTGAATAAAATGAAAGGATTATATTATATTTGGCCCAAATGCCCAGCCCCTAACGAGCTTTATATACTTCCACAACATCCTCTAAATGCATGAGATTCCTGTGTCTGTTCAACCAGTTATATTTTCAGTGATGTTTCATTTGCTCGAGGTATGAAGCACACCAAAGTATTACAAAGCGACAAACTAATACTTAACATTGACACGCATTTCTGAGTCATCTTGTATTGTCCTCACTTCAGGTAAATGCAACTTCGCAAAGGCTTCCTTTGGTTATCCTCCTAAATAACAAAAGAGAAAATATGAAGTCAGAACAAGAACAAACAATCAGATTTGTAAGCTTTCTAAAGTGGTGCATATTTTTCTAAAGAGTTTAGTTATGAAAGTAACGATTGACGCATTGTGATAGTAGTTTATTTTTCAACATAAGTACTATTCAGGTCTCTACGCTTGGCAGTCTTAGGATTTCCCCGTCCCAGTGGGCCATAAGCAGGTTGGAGAAGCAGACTGCATCGTACACATACACAAACATGTATTTACAGTGATGACACAGAACCAAACATAAAGGACAAGAACATCTACTGTGAACCAAGCTTCAGGGCATTAGGCAAATCTGCTATCATATGTTCTACATTGTCTTGTAGGTCCAGTTCTTTTCTATGAATGGTGCTCGGACTTGCCAGGTTGGTGGCAATGTTGACAGCACCGCCATGCGGAGCAGAAATCCATATTGTGGTACATCGTTTCAAATCTTGTGCTTCATGCCTCTTGCTTTTCTTCCTCAATCTGCAAGACAGAAATTAGCAAATGCATTCTAAAAGACCAGCATCGCAAATCAGTCATGTGTTGTTGCTCACCTAACAATCACACACAGGATTTACAAATGATAGCAAAATATCCAATATGATGGAATAAGTAATGAGTAATAGATACTTCACCCTCTAACCCACTGAACTGAGCACATTTTTCTCCAGTGTTGCTTGTAACCCACAGCTCTAAAAGCTTCTGGGAGAAACAGTGCCAAAATATAGGATGAAAATGGAAAAAGCAACAGAAGAGCGACAACAACCAATAAAAAAACGTGATGAAAAGGCAAAAAAGAGCCACTACAAATTGAACAAAAACAATGTGCTAAAGCAACATAATGGGTACATGTCTCGAACTTATTAGCACTTTTCCACCTACATTAGGACTTCAAAGACTTGATAGCAAGGATCCACTGCAAACCAGTCATACACAGTATCGCAGACATGGATGCAAGGTGGGTGAAGTGTCTTGCCCAAGGACACAACGACAGCATGCGCACTCAGGAGGCCGGATGGAACGCCCCAACCTTCCGATCCATGAGACGACACGCCTAACCAATGCTGCGCCACACGTTGTCCCACATCTCGCAATAATAAGAGACAAAACGTGAGTAAGACACTGAGAAAAACGTGATGAAACTCCGCAACAAAAAGTGTCAGAACCAATTGAAAAAAAATAACTACACAAACAGACAAGCAAGACCACAACAAAGAAAATTCGATCCGCTTTTGTAGGTCTGGCTTTCGAATGAGGCGTACACTGGCCTGAATGCTCATTGGAGAAAGCTTTTAAATTGGGTAAGTGACTGGAAAAAAGGCACTCGTTCAGGTGGGGTTAAGAGTTAAAGCCTATTTTTCTATGTCCTCAAAGGTGCTAATTTTCACTGTAAATGAAACTAAATTAAAAAGTAAACACTAGCAGAAGAATTGTCAATGGAATTACTGACCAAATTAGATGAAGGTTGCCTTTAGCGAGAGCAAGGACCACACGGTGTTACTTGTAACGTCTTGTGGAGACGAGTTAGTCCTTAAACTTGCAATGCTATTGGAAGCCGGAGCTCCAAGACACGGCTTGTTTGACTCTATTAAACTCTGTATATAGCCGAAGGAAACATACGCTTGGTAATTTTTAAGTCAGAAACGTTTAAATGTAGTTCAATTTCTCTATATGATTAGAGGCGGTTCCTCTCCGCCGCGGGCCCCGCCAGCTGGTTGGTGACGTGATGACTTGAACGGAAAACCATCTCTGTATTCAAGAAAATCTCAATTAATCACTTTTAATTACGCATAAGATTAATATTCAGTCAACACATTTTTCTGTTCCGAGTCAGGTGCCTCAAAATATGAGTTTGTAATGGCTGTGGTTTAATATTAACGTTTTTGAATCGAAGTTATTGAATTGGATGATTGAAAGTCAAAGTAAAGCATGTGCGCTAACGGCTTTAGCTAAATAGTTATATAGGAAAAGCTCAGATATTTGTCTAATCGCATGTGTTGTCTATCAGCCTGTAACTAGCATCTGAACTCGCAATATCATCACCTTACACTAGGGTAGTTTCCCTAGGTTTCTCGGTGTACCAGAGCTGTAGTTAGGGTAGTGGTTATTAGGGTTAAGCTATACAGATACAGTGCCTTTTGCCCTGACGAGGCTTGCCCTCATTTGCGTTTGACAACATTTCTAACCCCATCTCACTAGGAGGAGGTTCTTAGGGTTTTGGCCTTAAGGTTTTGAGTTAGCCAACTTGGCTATTAGCACGTTCTATACTTGTTTACTCATCCTTGGAGGCCTAGACTCCAATGATTTGACACACGAAAATAAGAAACTAACGTAATTCCAAAATGCAAAACTGATAATATATGTCAAACAGAATTGTCTTCCAAAAAATTCAGGTTTAGGCATAGTCCACTGACCTTAAGGTAAGGGCAAGGGTGGAATATGGCTCTTGAATCCAGAACACAACTTGGTTTAAAATGGAGAATGAATAGAAAAACATTATAATGTTAAGTGAAAATGAAATGTCAAATGATTGAAACTTGGCTAAAATAGATACGCTGTACAACACTACAATAGTTAATATACTGGACAACAGCAATCAAATTTTGTCTACATCCATCGTTTGTCAAAAGCCTGTAACCAGCATCTGACCTGCAAAATCAGCCCTGCCACTAGGGGGAGTTCGTCAGGGTTAGTCAGGGTTAGGGCTTACTGGGTTATGTAGACGCTTACGTTGCCGTATAGGTAAAATAATAGGGTGACTAGGAAGTGCAGGGGTAGATTCGTCTCAAGGAAGGGAACCAGCACTTAAAAAAAATGAGAAAGATATGCCAAGCACCAAATGTATATAATAAAGGAAAAGAGTTTATATACACCATGTCAATATTTACACTATTCACAAGAGGCACTTTGGAATTATAATAAAGGTTCATGAGGTGTCCGGATTGACTCTCGGACAACAGTTGCATTAAGTCCACTTGCAAACACAGCGCGCAATGGTTTATAGCCAGTCCAGGTTAAGCAGAATGAACCAAAACAGAAAAAACGTGTATGAAGTAGGCTCAAGGCGCGTGTAGAGTGAGTGGAGAACGAACTGTAGGTTCGGCTGCAAAGCCTCTACCTCACAGTAGATCAAGAATGACTTGAGCTTAGCGTTACTGTATGTAACGCAGAATCAGGTCAGCAGCAGCGACCTATAGCTGTGCAAGAAGCTAATATCAGTATACATGTACTACACTTTTCCCAAAATCATAAACGCCGATTAAGACTTCCTTTTCATCCACGAAGCACAAAATCAATGACATTCATTCACACTGCAACTAAATCAAAAAGCACAATTCATGACATTCTCATAACCACAGCTAACGCAAAACTAAGCAAGCCATCAGTCAAGACAATAATAGTTTCACAGTAGTACATCAATAACATCTAAAAAATAATTGTGACTACATCTTCACATCTATAGGCGATTTAAACCCAATGCCACAAGGGAACTTTCAGCAGGCATGTGCATGAAAACATATAAAACAACGAAAACGGCAGTGGCTACGCTGACTGCCTCAGCCACATTAGCTAAACCATTCCTTTCATTCCAGCACACGGATAAAACAGCGTGGCTTGATTGCGGTGTAAGCATGCTGTCAAGCGAGGAGCACATATCTTACAAAACGAGCATGAATGTGAAAGAAGAGGCCCATATAGATAGTAAATGCGTTACTGAACGCGAACTCCGTCCTGGCTTCACCCACTGATGCGCGGCCGCCAATGTTAATCCGCACAGACTTAAACTCTCACTGGTGACGACGGAAGTACCGCGAAGATATAAAGGAAACACGGTAGACGGAGTTTGCAAGCAGAAAGAGGGTGAACTGGCAATGGATTTTACAGCTGGGTTACAGTAGCTAACCTAAGCTAAATGCAAAACGATATATGTCAAACTGAAATGGTTCTTCAAAAAATTAGGTCTTTAGGCATTAGCACTGACACACTTAAGTTAGGCCAAATGGTTTGATATGGCTCTCTAATAGAACACAACTTGGTTAATGGAAAAAAAATTTCTAGAAAAAAATATTATAATATAATGAAATGAAAGTCAAATTGATTGAAAACTTGGCTAAAAAGATACTGCGTACACACGAAATAGTTAAATAATAGTGCGAAAAGCAGTCAAATCCATGTTTTGTGATCAGCCTGTAACTAGCATCTGACCTGCAAAATCAGCCCTGCCATAGGGGGAGTTCGTCAGGTTTCCGGTTTCAGGGTTACGGTAGTGTACGTATGTGGATAAAAGTTGCTTTGGCCCGCTGCTCGCTTGGCCTCATGTTGCATATGAGCATTTCCAGACGTTTCACAGCCAGAGAGGGGCAGCGGGGAGACAGGACGGGTTTAAAATGGTTATATTTTAAGTCATTAGCAAGTCATGAAGGTAGCACAAATATTAGTTGAGTGAATTTGTTCAAATCATATCTAATGTAACTGCATTCATCAGCCAAAAACAACAGCACACACAGACGGACTGGACATAGAGCATAGTCCCCTTGTTGCAAGCATACTGGTATTTACACAACTCTCAGCAGATTAAGGCAGTAATTGAAGCAAAAGGGGCCAAAAACTAAGTACTAGTACACGCAGAATTATACGTTTTAGAGGATCCACATTCTGTTAAGAATCTTTTTTATTATTATTATTATTGATTACATGCAATATTCTAATTTTCTGACATTTCAATTGTTGTTTTACCAAGCCGTAAGGCAGTATATGTTAATATAAATGTCATTCTATTGATTTGAACAACTTAAAATGTGAAACTAATAACTGAGTATATATTTTTCATGGGCATGCAATAGTGACATATTCAAGCTTTGTTGGTTTTAATTTGAAAATAGGGCTTACGGCTTGTAAAAAAAAAACAAATGAAATGTCAAAAATAGAATATTGCATGTAAATCAATAATAATAATAATAAAAAAGATTTTTACAAAGAAATGTGGATCCTGAAAACCTATAATTATGCATGTGTATTATTACTTATTTGGCCCCTTTGCTTCAATTACTGCCTAGCTGCTGAGGAAGTTGTGTCAAAGACCAGTAGTGCTACCAAGGGACTAATGGCTCAGTCCAGA
>VHKM01001242.1:0-92694 GCA_007210695.1 Neogobius melanostomus | reverse complement strand
ACCTACCAAAATTTAATACACAGAGCGTCACTCGTGTCTTAACAATTTACCAAAACTCTACCAAAACTGTCTTAACACAACAGAGCGCTCACTCTTCATATCATTTACCAAAACTCTACCAAACTGTCAAACACCAACACTCAACTCTGTCACTATCATTTACCACAACTCTACAAAAACTGTACTAACACACACAGAGCGCTCACTCATGTCTCTATCATTTACCAAAACTCTACCAAACTGGTCTAACAACAAGCGCTCACTCTGTTCTAATCATTTACCAAAACTACCAAAACGTCTAATACACAATCCTCACTCTGTCACTAATCATTACCAAAAATACCAAACTGTCTAATACACAGAGCGCTCACTCTGCTCTAAATCATTACCAAAACTAACCAAATGTCTAATACATCAAGAGCGCTCACTCATGTTACTAATCATTTACCACAAACTACCAAACTGTCTAATACACAGACGCTCACTCTGACTAATCCATTTACCACACCAAAACTGTCTAATACACAGAGCCTCACTCTTACTAATACATTTACCAAAACTCTTACCAAAACTGTCTAATACACAGAGCGCTCACTCTGTACTAATCATTTTACCAAAAAACTACCAAAACCTGTTAATACACGAGCGCCACTCTGTCTCTTAATCATTTACCAAAACTACAAAACTGTCTAACACAGTCGCTACTCGTCCTCTAATCATTTACTAACACTACAAAATGTTATACACAGAGCCTACCTTGCCACTATGATCATTTACCAAAACTAACCCAAACGATATCTAATACACAGAGCCTCATCTTTTCTAATCATTTACCAAAACACTCAAAAACTGGTCTAATACAGAGCTTCTCACTCTGTCTCTAATCCATTATACCAACTACCAAAACTGATCAAACACGAGCGCTCACTCTTGTTACTCAATCATTACCCAAATACAAAACTGTCATAATACAAGACGCACTCTGTCACAATCATTACCAAACTACCAAAACTTTAATACACAGACGCTACCTCTGTTCTAATCATACCAAAAACTACCAAAACTGTCTAATACCAGAGCGTCACTCTTCATACATCATTACCAAAAACTACCAAAACTGTCTAAATCACAGAGCGCTCACTCTGTTATACATCATCCACAAACTCTACCAAAAACTCGTCTAAGACACAGCGCTACTCTGTCACAATCGATATACCAAAACTAACCCAAAACGTATCTATATACACAGACGCTCACTCTGTCTCTACAATTTACCAAACTACCAATACTGTTAATACACGAGCGCTCACTCTGTCTCTAATCATTTACTAAACTCACCAAAACATGTCTATACCAGAGCGCTCACTCTGTCATAAATCATTACGCACAACTCTTACCAAAAACTGTCTACACAGAAGCCGTTCACTCTGTCTCTAATCATTACCAAAACTACCAAAACATGTCTAATACCACAGAGCGCTCACTCTGTCTCCTAATTGCATTTACCAAAACTACCAAAACTAATGTCTATACACAGAGCCGCTCACTTCCTGTCTCAATCATTACAAACTTACAAACCTTCTAATTACACAGAAGCTCACTCTTACTAATTTCATATTACCAAAAACACCAAAACTGTCATAATACACAGACGCGTAACTCTGTTATAACATTTACCAAAACTACCAAACTGGGTCTAATACACAGAGCGCTCATCTGCTCACAATCATTTACCAAAACGACCCAAAAACTGGTCTAAATACACAGACGCGCTCACTCTTTAACAATCATTACCAAAACTCTCACCAAACTGTCGCAATACACAGAGGCGTCACTCTGTCACTAATATTACCAAAAACTACCAAAACTGTCTAATACACAGAGCGCCATTCCTGTCTCTAAATCATTTACCAAACTACCAAAACTGCCTCTATACACCAGAGCGCTCACTCTTCTCTAATTCAGTACTAAACTCCAAACTGTCTAATCACACAAACGCTCACTCTGTCACAACATTACCAAAACGATACAAGAACTGTTCTAATAACAGGCGCTCATCTGTCTTCTAATCATTTACCAAACTACCAAAATGTTAAACACGACGACTCAACTCTTCTCTATCATTACTAAACTACCAACTGTGCATCTCTTAATACACAGACGCTCACTCTGTCACTAACATTTACCAGAAGACTCTACCAAAACTGTCTGAATAAGAGCGCTCACTCTGTCTCTAATCATTACCAAAACGTCACCAAACTGTCTAATACACAGGAGCGTCACCTCTGATCCTAATTCATTTACCCAAAACTACCAAAATGTCTCAATACACCAGAGCGCTCCTCTTCACTAATCATTTACCAAAACTTACCAAAATGTCTATACACAGAGCGCCCACTTGTCTCTAGATCAGTTACCAAAACTCTACAAACTGTTCTAATAACAGCACGCGCACTCTGTATCCCTAATCATTTACCAAACTCTACCAAAACTGTTAATACACAGAGCAGCTCACTCTAGTCACTAATTCATTACCAAAACTCTACCAAAACTGTCTAACACACAAACGCTCACTCTGTATCTAACTTCATTACCAAAACTCTTACCAAACTGTCTAATAACAACAGACCGCTCACTCTAGTCTAAATCATACCAACTCTACAAAACTGTCTAATACAAGAGCGCTCACTTCACTAATCATTTACCAAACTCTACATAAACTGTTCTAATACACAGAGCGCTACTCTGTTCACTATCATTTACAAAATCCAAAACACTGTCTAATACACAGAGACGCCACTCTGTTATAATCATTACAATCTCTACCAAAACTTTCATACACAGAGCTCAATTTCATATACATTACCAAACTACCAAAACTGTCTATACAAGACGCACTCATCTTCACAACATTTACCAAAACACAAACTGTTCTAATACACAGAGCCACTGTCACTATATTTCAAAAAAACCAAACTGTCATGTGATACACAGAGCGCTCACCTGTCACTGAATATTTACCAAACTACCAAACTGTCTAATACACAGAGCGCTCACTTGTTAATTATCATTTACCAAACTCCAAAACTGTCTAATACCGAGGCTCACTTCTGTCACTATCATTTACCAAAACTTACCAAAACGTCTAATACACAGACGCTCATCTGTTCCTATTCATTTACCAGAAACTCTACCAAAACTTGTCTAACACAGAGCGCTCACTCTGTCACTATCAATTCCAAAAACTACCAAAACTGTCTAACACAGAGCCCACTCTGTCATAATCATTTACCAAAACTACCAACTTCTAATACACAGAGCGCTCACTCCTTCTACTCATTTACAAGAACTACAAAACTGTCTAAATACAAGAGGCTCACTCTGACTAATCTTTACCAAAATAGCAAAACGTGTCTAATACACAGACGCTCACTCTTTACTAATATTTACCAAAACTCTACCAACTGTTAATAACAGAGCACACTCTGTCACTAATCATTACCAAAAACTTACAAAATGTTATACCACAGACCGTCACTCTGTCACTAAATCATTTACCAAAATACCAAAACTGTCTAATAACAGACGCGCCACTCTGTCATCTAATATTTACCAAACTACCAAACTGTCTAATACACAGAGCGTCACTTGTCACTAATCATTTACAAAACTCACCTCAAACTGTCTAATCACAAGATCGCTTCACTCTGTCATATCATTTAACCAAAACTCCAAAACTGTTCTAAACACAGACGCTCACTCTGTACTATTCATTTACCAACTACCAAACACGTCTAATACACAGAGCGCTCACTCGTCACTATCATACAAAAAATCTCTACAAACTGTCAATACCAGAGCGCTCACTCTGTCACTAATCATTTTACCAAACTACCAAACGGTCTAATTTACACAGAGCGTCACTCTGCACTATCATTTACCAAAACTTACCAAACTCTGATAACACAGACCTCACTCTGTCACTAAATTACCATAACTACCAACTGTCTAATAAACAGAGCGTCAGCCTGGTCTCTAATTCATTTTACCAAATACCAAAACTTCTAATACACAGACGCTCACTCTGTCACTAATCCATTTACCAAAACTCACCAAAACTGTTTCTAATACACAGCTCACTCTGTCAATCATTATCAAAACTACCAAAAGTCAATACACAGAGCGCCTCACTCTGTCATAATCATTTACCAAACTACCAAAACTGCTAATCACAGAGCGCATCACCTTGTTACTAATCATTTACCAACAACTCGAACCAAAACTGTCTAATACACAGAGCGTCACTCTTCTCTAATCATTACCAAAATCTACAAACTGATCTAATACACAGAAGCGCTCACTCTGTTCTCTTGCTTACCAAAACTCACCAAAACTGTTAATACACAGAGCGCTCACTGTCACTAATCATTTACCAAAAACTACCCAAAACTGATCTAATACACAGACGCTCCACATCGTCCACTAATCAATTTACAAATACAAAACTGTCTCACATACACAGAGCGCTCACTCTGTCTCCTAATCATTTACCAAAATCTACCAAAACTAGCGCAATAACAGAGCGCTCACTCTCGTCACTAATTCATTATACCAAAACCTACCAAACGTCTTAAACACAGACGCTCACTCTAGTTGACTAATCATTTCCAAAACCTACCAAAAACTGTTCCTAATACACAGAGGCCACCTGTCACTAATCACTTTACCAAAACTACAAAACTGCTAATTCACAGACGCGCTCACTCTGTCACTAATCATTTACAAAACTAAACTGTCTAATAAAAGACGCTCCTCGTCACTAATAATTACACACAAACTACAAACGTCTAAATCACAGAGCGCTCACTCTGCATATCATTTACCAAACAACAAAACTGTTAATACACAGAGCGTCACTCTGTCACTAATCATTACAAAAACTTACAAAACTGTCTATACACAGAGGCGCTCCTCGTCCTATCATTTTACAAAACTACAAAAAACTTTTAATACTAACAGAGCGCTCCTCGTTCTATCATTTCCAAAAACTACCCAAAATGTGACACGACGCTCCTCTGTCACTAATCATTTCACCAAAACTCCAAATGCTTACACAGATGCGCTCCTCTGTCTCATTCATTTACCAAAACTCTACAAAAACTGTTCTACACACAGAGCGTCCTCGTCTCTAATCATTTACCAAAAATCTACCACACTGTCTATACACAGAGCGTTCACTTGTCTCTATCATTACCAAAACTCTACCAAAACTGCTAAACCACAGAGCCTCACTCTGTCCTATCATTTACCCAAACTCTACCAATTCAACACAGACGCTCACTCTCACTAATATTTCCAAAACTCTCCAAAACGTCTAACACACAGAGCGCTCACTCGTCTCTAATCATTACCAAAACTCTACCAAAATGCTAAACACAGACGTCACTTGTGCGTATCATTTACCAAACTCTACCAAACTGTTCTAGTACACAACTCACTCTGTCCTATCATTATACAAACTACCAAAAGTCTTAATAAACAGAGCGCTCCCTCTGTCTCTAATTAATTACCAAAAACTACCAAAACTGTTCTAATTACAAGAGCGCTCACTCTGTTCTAATCATTTACCAAAACATCTACCACAAACTGGTCTAATACACAGACGCTCACTCTTTATAATTATTTACCAAAACTCTACCAAACTGTCTAATACACGAGCGCTCACTCTGTCACTAATCATTTACCAAAACTCTACAAAACTGATCTAATACCACAGAGCGCTCACTCGTGTTACTATCATTACCAAAAACTACCAAAAACAGTCAATACACAGAGCCTCACTCTGCTCACAACATTTACCCAAAAAAACACCCAAAAACTGTCTAATCACACAGAGCTGCTCACTCTTTACTAATCATTTACCAAAACTCCAAAACATGTCAGAACACAGAGCGCTCCTTGTTTATTAATCATTTACCAAAACTCTTAACCAAAACTGTCTAATAACAGAGCGCTCACTTCTGTCTCTAATCTTTACCAAAACTCTACCAACAACTTCTATAACACAAGCGCTCACCTTTCACTAATCCATTACCATAAACTACCAAAAACTGTCTGATTACACAGAGCGCCACCTGTCACTATCATTTATCAAACTACCAAAACTGCATCTCTAATATACAGACCTCACATCGTCTCTAATTCATTACCAAAACTATCAAACTGTCTATACACAGACGCGCAATCTGTTTATCATTAACCAAATATACCAAACTGTCTGAACACAGAGCCTCATTTTACAATATTTTACCAAAACTACCAAAACTGTCTAATCACATCAGAGCGCTCACTCTGTCACTAATTTTACCAACACAACACGTCTAATACACGAGCGCTCACTCTTCTTAATCATTACCAACTACCAAAACTGTTAATAAACAGAGCGCGTCACTCGTCACATCATTACCAAAACTACCAAAATGTCTAATAACAGAACGCCACTCTGTCTTAATCATTTACCCAAACTACCAAAATGGTCTAAAACAGGCGTCACTCTGTCACTAATATTTACCAAACTACCAAAAATGTCTAATACACAGAGCGCTTCACTTGCTCTAATCATACCAAAAACTTACCAAAACTGTCTAATCCATAGCGCTCTCTTGTTCCTCAATTCATTACCAAAATCATACAAAACGTCTAATACACAGAGCATCACTCTTCACTATCATACCAAAATACAAAACTGTCTAATAACAGAGCGCTCCACTCGTCTAAATCTATTACCCAAACTAAAACTGTCTAATACAGAGCGTCACTCTTTATAATATTTACCAAAAACTCTACCAAAAACTGTTAATACAAGACATACTCTGTCACTAATCATACCAGAAATTACCAAAACTGTCTAATAACAGACGCTCACTCTTCACTATCATTTACAACTCTACCAAAACTGTCTAATACACAGAGCTCACTCTGTCACTATCATTTACCAAAACTACAAAACTGTAATACACAGAGCGCTCAACTCTGTCTCTAATCATTTACCGAAAACTCCAAGAACTTTTAATACACAAGATCGTCCCACTTCTCACTAATCATTACCCAAAAACTTACCACAACTGTCTAATACACGAGGCTCACTCTGCACAATCAATTCCCAAAATACCAAAACTGTCTAATACACAGAGCGCTCACCTCGTCTCTAATCATTACCAAAACTACAAAAACTTCTAATACACAGACCTCATCTTCACTAATCATACTCAAACTACCACACTGTCTAATACACAGACGCTCACTCAGTCCACTAATCATTTACAAAACTCTACCAAAACGTCTAATACACAGGGCGCTCACCTCTGTCTTCTAATAATTACCAAACTCTACCAAAACTGGTCTATACACAGAGCGCTCATCTGTCTCTAATCATTTACCAACTACCAAAAACGCATCAATAACACAGAGCGCTCACTCTGTCTTAATCATTTACCAAACTTACAAAACTGATCTAATACACGCAGCGCTCATCATGTCCTAATCATTTACCCAAAACTACCAAAACTGTTAATACACAGAGCGCTCACTCTGCACTAATCAGTTTACAAAACTTACCAAACGTCTAATACACAGAGCGCTTCACTCTGTCATAATCATTTACCAAAGACTCTATCACAAAACTGTTCTAAACACAGAGGCGCTCACTCTGTCACTAATCATTTACCAAAACACAAAACTGTTAATACACAGGCGCTCACTCTGTCTTACTAATCATTACCAAAACTTACAAACTGTCTATACACAGAGCCATCACTCTGTCACTATCATGTACCAAAACTCTACCAAAACTGTCTAATACACAGATACGGTTTATCTGTCACTAATCATTACCAAATACCAAACGTTAGATACAAGAGCTGCTCACTCTCAACATTACCCAACACCAAAATGTCTAATACACAGAACGTCACTCTTCATAATCATTACCAATCCAACGTCTATACCAGAGCGCTCACTCTGTCACTATCATTTACCAAAACTACCAAACTGTCTAATACAGAGGCCTCCTCTGTACTAATATTTACCAAAACACCAAACTGTCTAAACACAGACGCCTCACATCTGTCACTAATATTACCAAATTCTAATAAAACAGAGCGCTCACTTTCACTAATCATTTACCAAAACTGTCTAATACACAGACCTCACTCTGTCATAATCATTATACCAAACTACCAAACTGTCTATAACAGAGCGCTCACTTTCACTAATCATTACAAACTACAAAGCGGATCTAATACAGAGATCTCCACTCTGTCACTAATAATTTCACAAAATACCAAATTCTAATACACAGAGCGCTACTCTGTCACTAATCATTTACCAACCTACAAACTGTCTAATACACATGGAGCGCTTCACTATCCTAATCTTTACCAAAACTACCTATATGAACTGGTCTCTAATAACAGAGCGCTCACTGTGTATACAATCATATACCAAAAATACCAAATGCTCTAATCATCAGAGCGCTCACTCTTTTATTAATCATTTACCAATACAACTGTCTATACACAGAGCCTCACTCTGTCTCATCGATTACCAAACTCTACCAAAACGTCTAATACACAGACGCTCACTCTCTCACAATCATTTACCAAAACTACCAACTATCTATTACACGTGCGCTACTCTTCTCTTTCATTACCAAACTTACAAAAACGTCAATACAGACGCTCACTCTGTCTCTAATCATTTACCAAAAACTCTACAAAACCTGTCTATACACAGAGCGCTCATCTTCACTATCATTTACCAAAAACTACAAAACTGTTCTAAAACAGACGACTCACTCTTATACTAATCATTACCAAAATACAAACTCTCTAATTACCACAGACCCACTCTGTATAATCATTACCCAAAAACTACAACAACTTGTCCTAATACACAGAGCGCTACTCTTCAATAATCCATTACAAACTACCAAAACTGGCTAATACACAGACGCTGCTCAACTCTGTTACTAATATTACCCAAACTACCAAAACTGTTAATACACAGAGCGTCACTCTGTTCTAATCATTTACCAAGAACTCTACCCAAAACTGTCTAATACAGATCGCTCACTCTGGCTCTAAATCATTTACCAAACTCTACAAAACTGTAGTCTAATACAGAGCCTCACTCTTCTTAATCATTTACCAAAAACCTCTACCAAAAAACTGTCTAACAGAAGCGCTCCACTACTGTCTCTACATCCATTACCAAAAATACCAAAACTGTCTGTACACAGAGCGCTCACACTCTGTCACTTAATCATTTACCAAAACTACAAACTGTCTAATACACAGAGCGCTCACTCTGTCTCTAATCATTTACCAAAACTCTACCAAAATGCTTAATACACAACGCTCACTCGTCACTAATATTAACCAAAACTACCAAAACTGTCTAATTACACTAGACGCTCACTTGTTACTAATCATTTACTAAAACTCTACCAAAAACTGTCTAATACACAGGAGGCGCTCACTCGTCACTAATTATTTACCAAAACTTACCAAACTGTCTAATACACAGACGCTCACTCTGTCCTTAATCATTTAACCAAACTCATACCAAACATGTCTAACACAAGCAGCCTCACTCTGTCACTAATCTTTACCAAAATCTACCAAATTATCTAATACCAAAGAGCGTCACTTCGCACTAATTCATTTACCAAAACCTCTCAAAAAACTGTCTATACACATAAGCGGCATCCCTCTGTCCACTAATCATTACCCAAAACATCTCCCAAAACTGTCTAACACCGAGCCTCACCTTGTACTAATATTACAAAACCTCTACAAAAACGTCTAATACCACAGAGCCTCACTCTGTCACAATCATGTACCAGAAACTCTAACCAACTGTCTACAACAGAGCGCTCACTCTGTCTCTATATTACCCAAAACTTCTACCAAACTGTAATACACAGACGCGCACTTTCACTATCATTTACAACTTACCAAACTGTCAAACACAGAGGCTCACTCTGTCACTAATTCATTTACACTCACCAACACTTTAAACACAGACGTCCTCGTCTCTAATTATTTACCAAACTCTACCAAAAATGTCTATACACGAGCGCTCACTCTGTTACTAATTCATTTACCAAACTACCCCAAAAACTGTCTAATACACAGGCGCTCACTCTGTCACTAATCATTTACCAAAACTACCCAAAAACTGTCTAATACACAGAGCGCGCACTCTGTTCTATCATTTACCAAACTTACCAAACGATCTATACACAGAGCGCTCACTCTGTCATAATCATTTCCAACTCTCCAAATGTAATACACGAGCGCCACTCTGTCACTAATTCAATTACAAACTACCAAAACTGGTAACACAGAGCGTCACTCTGTTATAATCCATTTACCAAACTCTACCAAAACTGTGTACACAGACGCTCATCTGTCTAATCATTTACAAAAGACTCTACCAAAACTGTTGATACCAGAGCTATAATCTGTCCTAATCATTTCAAAATTACAAACTGTCTAATACACAGCACCGCTCACTCGTCTCTAATCATTTACAAAATCTCAAACTGTGCTGATGAACAGACGTCACTCTGTCAATTAATCATTACCAAACTACCAAGGTCTATTATACACAGAGCGCTCACTCTGTCACTAAATCATTTACCAAAAACTCTACCAAAACTGTCTAATACACAGAGCGCTCACTCTGTCACTAATCATTTACCAAACTCTACCAAAATCTGTCTGATTACACAGAGCGCTCACTCTGTCTCTAATCATTTACCAAACTACCAAACGTCTAAAGCACAGGCGCCACTCTGTCTCTAATCATTACCAAAAACTACCAAAACTGTCTGATTACACAGAGCGCCACTTGTTCTATCATGAACCAAAAACTTACCAAAACTGTCTAATACACAGAGCGCTCACTCGTCTCTAATCATTTACAAAACTACCAATATTAAGTCTGATAAACATACGTCATCTTGTCCTAATCATTTACAAAATCTACCAAAACTGTCTACATACACAGATCGAGCTCACTCTGTACTATCATTCACCCAAAACTCCAAGAATGTCTAACATAACACAGACGCTCACATTCTTCACTATCATTTACCAAACAACATCTACCAAACTGGTCTGATCACACAGGACGTCACTCTGTCTCTATTCAGTTTACCAAAACTACCAAAACTGTTCTAATACACAGAGCGGCTCACTTTACTAATCATTTACCAAAATACCAAAAATTCTGATACACGACGCTCACTATGTCTCTGATCCATTTACCAAACTACCAAAACTGTTCTAATACACAGAGCGTCACTCTGTACTAGTCATTTACAAAACTACCAAAAACGTTTTAATACACAGACGTCACTCTGGGTCACTATATTTACCAAACTACAAACGTTTAATACACAGAGCGTCACTCTTCACAATATCATTTTACCAAATACAACTATCTGATTCAAAGGCCGTTCAATCTGTCACTAATATTCCAAGACTACCAAACTGTTAATAACAGAGCGCTCACTTGTCTCTAATCATTTACCAAAACTACAAACTGTCTAATAACAGAGCGCTCACTCTGTACTATCATGTAACCAAAACTACAAACTGTTCTAATACACAGAGCCTCACTGTGATCTCTATATACCAAAACTACAAAACGTCTATACAGCAGAGCCTCACTCTTCTCTAATCATTACCAAATCTACAAACTTCTATACACAGAGCGCTCACTCTTCAACTAATATTACCAAACTACAAATGTAATAACAGAGCGCTCACTCTGTTACTAATCATTTACCAAAACTTACCAAAATGTCTAATACACAAGGCCTCACTCTTTACTAATCATTTACCAAAACTCTACCGAAAACTGTAATCAATAGGCACTCACCTGTCACTAATCATTTACCAAAACTCTACAACTGTCTAAGTACACAGAGCGCTCACTTGTCACTAATCATTTACCAAAACTACCAAAACTGTCTATAATACACAGAGCGCCACTTCTGTCATAATCATGTACCAAAACTCTACAAAACTGTCTAATACACAGAAGCGCTCACTTGTCAAATCATTTTAAAACTACCAAAACGTCTAATACACAGAGCAGGCTCACTCGCACTAATCATTACCAAAACCTACAAAACTGTCTATTAACAACAGAGCGCTGCACTCTCATAATCCATTTACCAAAACTACCAAACTGTCTAACACACAGATCGACACTCTGATAATTCATTTACAAACTCTACCAACTGTCTAATACACAGATCGCTCACTCTATCATAATCATTTACCAAAACTACAAAAAACTGTCTAATACACAGAGCGCTCACTCTATTCGATAATCATTTACCAAACTACCAAAACGTCTAATTAACCAGAGCACTCACTCTGTCATAAGTTCATTACCAAAACTACCACTCGTCTAATACACAGACGCTCACTCTTCACTAATCGTTACCAAAACTCTACCCAAAAACTGTCTAATCACAGAGCGAGCCTCTGTCACTTAATCATTTACCAAAACTACAAACGCTGTCCTATACACCGACGATCACTCTGTCTCTTAATATTTACCAAACTACCAAACTGTCTAATACACAGAGCGCTCACTCTTCACTAATCATTTACCAAACACCGAAAACGGGTCTAATACACAGAGCGCTCACTTCTGTTACTAATCATTAACCCAAAACTACCAAAACGTCTAATAAAGAGCCTCACTCTTCACAATCTTTACCAAAACTCTTACAAAACTGTTCTAATACACAGACGCTCCTCTGTCACTAATCATTACCAAACTACCAAACTGTCTAAACTACACAGAGCGCTCACTCTTGATGTTAATAAATTACCCAAACTCTACCAAAATGTCTACTACACGAGCGCCACTCTTTCACTATCATTTACCAAAAAACTACAAAACTGTCTAAATACACAGGAGCGCTCCTCTCTGTCACATCATACAAAAACTACCAAAACGGTCTAATACACAGCACTCACCTGTCACTATCATTTACAAAAAACTACCAAAATGTTCTAATACACAGAGCGCTCAACTCTGTCACTAATCATTACCACAACTCTACCAAAACTGTCTAATAACAGAGCAGCCACTTCTTCACTAATCATTTTACCAAAAACTACCAAACGTCTAATAACAGAGCGCGTCACTCTGTCTCAATCATTAACCAACTACCAAAAACGTTATAACACAGAGCGCGTCACTCTGTCACTATATTTACCAAAAACTGTTACCAAACTTCTAAAACGAGCGCTCACTTGTCACTAATCATTTACAAAACTACAAAACTGTCAATACACAGACGCTCACTTGTCCTAATATACCAAAACTACAAAAACGTCAATACACAGAGCCGCTTCACTCTGTCACAATCTTTACCAAAAACTCCTACCAAAACTGTCTAATACACAGAGCGTCCTCGTGTCACTAATCATTTACCAAAACTAAAAACTGTCTATAACAAGAGCGCTCACTCTGTCACTAATATTTACAAAGATCTACAAAACTGTCTGATTCAACAGAGTGCTCTCATCTGTTACTAATCATTTAAACTACAAAACTGTCTAATAAGAGCGCTCACGCGTCTGTCACTAATCTTTAACCAAACACAAAACGTTAATACCGAAAGCTCACTCTGTCTCAATCATTTACAAAAATACAAAACTGTCTAATAAAGAGGATATTCTGTAATCAATCATTTTACCCAAATCTACAACTGTCTAATCAGCAGAGCGTCTCTGTCATAATCCATCTTACAAAAACTAACAAAACTGTCATAATACACGAAAGCGTCAATCTGTCATAATCATTTGCCCAAAACTACCAAAATGATTCTAATCACAGAGCGCTCACTCTGTCTAATCTTTCAAACTACAAACTAGTCTAATCCAGAGCGCTCAACTCTGTCCTAATCATTTAACAAACTACCAAACTGTCTATACCAGGCGGCTCACTTGTCCTATCATTTACCAAAACTAACAACTTGTCTAGTAACAGAGCGCTCATCTGTCCTAATCATTTACCAAAACTACCAACTTCTATACACAGAGCGCTCACAATCTGTTACTAATCATATTAGCAAAACTACCACAGTCTAATAACAGAGCGCTACTCTGTCTCTAAAAATTTACAAATCCAACTGTATAACACACAGGCCTCACTCTGTTCTAATCATTTAACAAAATCTACAACTGTCTAATTACAACGAGCGCTCACTTGTTCATAATCATTTACAACTTACCAAAACTGTCTAATAACAGAGCGCTCAATCTGTTCTAATCATTTACCAAACTACCAAACTGTACTATAACAGAGCGTCACATCTGTCACTATCATTACCAAAATACAAATGTTTAATACAACACAGAGCGTCACTCTCGTCCTATCTTTACAAAACTACAAAACTGTCCTAATACACGAGGCTCATTGTCATAATCTTTATCAAAACCTAAAAACTGTCTATACAAGAGCGCTCATCTGTCACTACATTTAACCAAACTACCAAACCGCTAACACACGAGCGTCACATCTGTTATATCATTTAAACTCTAACAAATGTCTAATAACAGAGCGCTCATCTGTCAAATATTTACCAAAATCAAAACTGTCTAACACAGAGCCCCACTCTGTCTCTCTTTACAAACTACAAAAAAATGTCTAATAACAGAGCGCTCACTCGTCATAATATTTACCAACTACAAAAACTGTCTAATCACAGAGCGCTCATCCTGTCTATAATTTCCAAAACTCTCAAAATGTCTAATACACAGGTCACTCTGTCACTATATCTTACAAATCCAAAACTTCTAATACACAGCGCGCTCATCTGTATAATCATTTACCAAACTACCAAACTGTCTATGAACGAGCATCACTGTCATATCCATTTACCAAAACTACAAAAACTGTCTAATACACAGAGCGCTCACTCTGTCACTAATCATTTACCAAAACTACCAAAACTGTCTAATACACAGAGCGCTCACTCTGTCTCTAATCATCACAAAACTCTCAAACTGTCTATACCAGAGCGTCACCCTCTGTTTAATATTACAAACCTAACCAAACTGTCTAATACACAGAGCGATCCACTTGTCACTATATTTACAACCTACAATGCTAATAACAGAGCGCTCAGTCTGTTATAATTATTCACAAACTCTACCCAAATTGTCTATAACACAGGCGCTCACGTACTAATCATATCAACCAAAATTCTACCAAAATGGTCTAATAACACAGAGCGCTCATTGTACTATCATTTACAAACTACAAAACTGTCTAATAACCAAGCTCAACCTGTACCTATCATTAACCAAAACTTCAAAACTGTCTAATACACAGCGACACTCTGTCACTCTCATTAACCAAACTCGTACAAAAATCGTCTATAACAGAGGCTCACTCTGTTCACTAATCATTACCAAAACTAGCCAAATACTGTCCTAATATCACAGAGCGCTCACTTTACACAAACAACAGCCTCCGTGGTCTGTTGGCTAAAGGGGAAAGAACGGCTTTTAATTTTGACTAAACTCTAGTTCTTATCATCTGGTTTATAACGGTTTAGTCTGTCCTGGTTTAAAATCAATAACTTTATTTTAGGCTTTCAATACAAGATGTACAACAAAGTGTTTAACAGTGCTTAAACAAATCATTAAAAATCGTCAGAAATATAAATAATAACCACGAACCTCCCACACACCCTCAACCGAGAAACGACACATATACATAACAGACAGCAGCTGTATAACAGTATTTAATGAAATGTACAAAGTTGGGGAATACGGCTGAGTATCAGATGGCGAAGAGAACATCCAAGGAGCTCTGACGAGCATAGCCCATCGCCACAAGAGCGCCAACACAGGGCGCAAGGAGGTGTAGAAAAGTTTAGTCCAAGTTCCTGGTTTAGCTCTAAGTCCTGGTTTAGGTTAAGTCTGGTTTGTTCTAGTCTGGTTTAGTTGGTGCTCTGGTTTAGTCCTGGTTTGTCTAATCTGGTTTTAGTCTAAGTCTGGTTTAGCTCGGTTAGTCCTGGTTTGTCCTGGTTTAGTCTGGTATTTTAGCTCATGCTGTGCAGATGGGCTGATATTGATGATTGGACTGAATATCTAAATTTTTCTAAACTATGTGGGGGATTTATTAAGTCGTCTTGTGGAGAGTGTGGATGTCAACTGCAGAATGTGGCCTGTCCGTAATAGGAGGAGGTAGGGAGAGGTGCCTTGTCATAAGTCTATGGAAATGACTAAAGAGATTGAAAACAGATACTAATAATCAGATCATAAAAGCAAGTAGGCCATCAGTGACTTCAAGACAAATATTAGATCTCCTTGTTTTTTTTTCAAAGCTGAAAATGGTCAGAGGAATGATCTGTAAAGTTTGTGCTTCTGATGTGGGATCTGAGCCTGTAAAGTGTGGAGTGTAGCGACTAAGGCAGATTTTTTGAGAAGTTTTGTTGGTTTATTTCCCACAAATGTAAAGAGTTAGTCTGTTTTTACTCTGCATTAAACTAGATGTTAAGATAACTAGACCTAATTCTAACTGCGAGGAAATCAATGTTTTCAATGCACCGTCGTGACTGATGTAGCTGTGTTTTTCACTGGTTGGACGGACTGTTCTTGAGACTCCTGAGATGTAGTTGCAGGGGGCTTTCTCAGTCTAACGCCTTCATCCTGATCTGGGGTCATCATGTTATGAGGTCAGGAGAGTCATGACTGGAGGAGCTGAAACTGAAGGCAGAGGACACAGCAGTAAGAGGTCGACAAGAGGGACGCCTGAGGAGATGAGGAGACAGTCTGAGCCTATTTGACATGTCACACAGGAAAGCTAGAGACAGATAACTACGTGACTTTGGTGGAGCTTGACGACCGGCAGGCAGACCCAGGAGAGCTTCTCTGAGGGACAGTATTTTCCTGAGGTCAAAGTGCTCCAGGTCTGAGTCTGAGGACAGCAGTAGGAAGGACAGGGCGGACGCAATAGCAGGAGAATGTTCTGTCGAGGACCTCCTTTTCCATGAACTTTGTATCTGCTCAACAAACTGCGGGTCGTTCAGCCTCGTTAAGCACGTGCAGCAGGTTCAGGCTTTCTGCAGAACGCCTCTTCGCGCGCTTCTCTTTGATGTACTCTACTTGTCCTCTGCATTGTCCTGTCATTTCTGTTTGAGTCAGAACCTCCAGCAAGCCTCTGATTGGTCGCAGAGACAGCCACAGGGAGCGCAGGAACAGGTTCAGGAGAAACGTTTGGATTGTAAGGTTGGTCAAGAGAGCGGTAAAAGGTTAGGGCTCTTAGAGGAAAGTGTGGGTGGAAAAAGAGAGAGACTCAGAGCTGTAGAAGGTCTGATGGAACGGAAGTGCAGCCAGGACCCTGCAACTCATGATGGATGAAGCAGTAGACCTTTTTGCGGCACTGGCCTGGCTGCTCTCTCGACACCTGTGTGGACGACACCGGACTTGAACGTTCCTCAGCTTTAGCCCACTCGCTCAGGTCACGTCTGGGAGAAGATCGCTTCCGTTCGCCGCTTCTCAAAGGCCAGTTTTCCCAGAGACTTCACCATTCCCTGGTTCTTCAGTCCAGGGATCATCTGATCTTCTTGACCTTCGTATTTTGTTCTTCACTTGACTGGAACCACCGAGGAAGTGGACGTACATTCTCAGTGAGGGTTGTTGAAGATTTAGCTCATTTTGTTTATCAGATGGACAGAAATAGAGATGATCAGCAGGATGACCGGGAGGTGCACATGATGAAGGAGGCTCCGGACGTCTGTGATGTGGGAGATGACGGCTGTGGCCTGCGCCGTCTGTGAACCTGTTCTGAAGTCTGCTCCTTCTGTTCGTACGGTGAAGCCTCGCACCTCTGTCACCATGGGAACACGCAATCAGCGGGATCTGATTGGCCAGCCGCGGGCGTGTGGTTTATCCAGTAGGGCAAAGCGGAGGGATAGCAGTTCCCCCTGATGAGGTCACCAGCAGCTCCTCCATCTGAAGGCGCTCTCTGTGGGATATCACAGGCCTGGTCTTAATTGCTGAAGTCCAGAGGAGGACTGCATCGTCCAGACGCATCGAAGATGAAGAGCAGCTGTAGACCGTAAAGCTGAAGAAGATGTTTTGGTTTGACTGAAGCAGTAGCAGTTGATATGGGCAGCTCCACCAGCTGAGCTTTTAAGCCTCGACTCATTGAGCTCTCTGAAGGTGAAGTGAAACAGCAGCTTCCACGTCCTGGTTTTCTCTGCCTTCAGCCAGTCAGACTGAACTTCGAATCAGCACCGTCTTCCCGCTCGCGGCCGACGCCTTCGTCCGCACCTCTGATTGCTTTTTCTCTCTGCGTTAGTGCTTTGAAATGTTTCTGACAGTGGAACGGCTTCTCTCTGGCCTGTACCTCCTGGAGTCTCTCTCCATTTCCTGACCTCAATGCTCTCATGACTGCCAGAGTCTCCCTCAGTGATGAATGAGCTCAGTGTAGCCGTCCTTTAAACTCCATCTGTTTTCCTGGAGCTACTCCTCAGACAGAAACTCAAAACCTCTTCTCAGCTCTGATTTCGATGTTGTTATTACAATACTTTAAGGATTCCTGTTGAACACAGACAACAGTTACACATGAGACCTGTCTTCTGATAAACTCTCATTTAACCATAAATCCTCAAATAAAAATAACTTCTTATACAACTGTTTTGTTGCCTTTGCAGTTTAAGGCCTTAGGGCTGGAAAGTCTCGTACTTTGAAGCACTCCGGTTCTTCGCTCGGATACAAACAATCAGCTGTTGAAAGGCGGTTGAAGTGAATAGTGCAAAAGCGTTTTGTGGACATTGTGCAGCCGGTTAGCTTAGCAGTTTAACCAAAATGTAATCAACGCCAGCCTGGGAGCCGGCCAGCACCAGTTAGCCACGTTTGGTCTGTTGGTGGATATATGTTTACAAGAGCCAATTTATATACAAAGACTTGGAGTTATTTACTTTGTTTGTTAACCTTTAACCCACTTAATGAGCACATGTTCTCTAGTCGGCATACAAAAAACATCAATAATAAAATGACAAAGAACATGTGATAAAAAAAAGTGGACGTTCAGAAGGCTGGGGTGGTTATTCGTTATGGTCAATTGTCACACGATCCAGTAATTCAGTAATTCTCATTTCTTTTTTCTAGAAATGACAGACTAGATAATGAATCTGAATGATAGACTTTTAATTAATTGGTGTTGCCAGCGCCTGATTAACTGGTTTGCTTTATTGAGTTACTTTTAGTGAGAAAGCCGTTTCTTAAACTCACTATACCAAACTAACGACTCAGCCTCACATCTGTGGGATTTTGCTCTGAATAACAAGAAGTTTCCATTCGTCTGAAACAGCTTCCTTGTAACTTGCCCAAACTTTCACTCAGAAGGCATGTTGGTCTGTCTAATGTTGCGTGACGATGGGGCTTACTGCTTCCGTACGTCTGTAACTATTGTATTTGAATTATAATAAATGATCTGTTAATACTTTTTGCAATCGACTTGTGCTCTTATTCAGACTTCATTAAACGCAGGTTCGAACACTTCCAACCATTGATCATCACACAGGACTAGAATCACCTGAGGACATGAGGAGTTTATACAGATTTATCTAAAGGGAAAAATTCAGGAGAATTTTTATCTTTCAAATCAAGTGACACGATCTCAGAACCGAGCAGAAACTCTGAGGAGTCAGTAATGCTTACTTTTTAAACATGAGGTCCAGAGGTATTCTAATCCAGTTTACCCATACTCCGGTTTGTGCAACTAGTGTGACAGACATTAAGATTTTAATTAATCAAGTATTATTATTATAACACCATAAGTTAAAATAAACTATAAGTTTTTAATATACACTGCCACTCTGTGCCAGGGTTTGCCAAATGTATGATACATTGTATTGTAAGATAAGTTTGATCCCTTGTACATTGTATCGATCATAATTCAAGAATCTGAATGTAATTTCAAGACCAGATTAAAGTCTGCGTAAGGCACTTGTCCCTCTCAGCAGTGTTTGCTTCACTTCTGAACTGGAGTCAGTTAGGCGTAATATCTGCTGTCACAGGAAGAAGCGACTGTGACTGGACAGTTTTACACACTATGCCATATCCTCTGGTAGCTAGGGGTGCCCAACTTTTTTTCGCGACGTCGTAATTCTATTGATAGACCAATATTTTTTGTGCAGTGCTGCGCTCTATTGGAATATTTAGAGAGTAGAGAGGCTGGCTGAATACGATTGTTTGGAAGCTTTGTACGATATAATGGTTTTGAGAATCTGGCAACCCTGCTTGAGCTCTTCAGTCCACAAACCTGTGCTGCTTCACTGTGGGGGTTATTTGTTATTTAGTCCGTTTCACACTTACCAAACAATATAGTACAATGTGAAATAAATGTAACAACGTTATTTGAACAGAGTCCACAGGTTTTCATTCATCAGTCACAGTTCTGTGGGAAGAAACTGTTTAACATTCCAGTTTTTGTCTTGATGATCCAGGACAATATTAATTTGGTCATTGTTTCTAAATGTATATTTATTTGTACCGACCAGACGGTCACATCTATTACTGCTTTAGGTTAATAAGTATCTCTTTCATCCACTGAGACATTGAACAGTTTACATGTAAATACTGTGATGATCAAACATGAGAGAAGCACAACATGACTCTATTTCAGGTGTAACAGATAAAAGTACGAGCTGAGCTTTAAGCCTTTAGCTCAGTCTGAGACGTGTTTAATGTTGTCGGCTGAACCCTGGTGTAGAGTGTGTGATGTAATGGTATTTTCTGGTTTTGTGTGTTTGGTCCGGCTTGTGCTCAGTGAGACTGACCTTCAGGATCATAGATCCTCAGTTTCTTCACCAGTTTTTTCTTCTTCAGCTCCTGTAGAAGTCTCATGGTGACGCTGATGCTGTGGACGCCGTGAGCTTTAATCAGGGCTTTTACTGAGGTCTGTCTCCAGCTCAGATCTGAGAATAACGAGCTCTTTCTTCTCACCTGGTCATCAGGAGACGCTTGAACTCATTAAGTTCATCCCTGACAAACATCTCAATGTCTCCTCCAGGTTTATTATTATGTTGGTTTCAATAAGAGGCCTGTGAAAACAGAAGACACGACATAACAGGAAGAGCACAGAGGAAGAGCACAGAGGAGAGCAGAGAGGAGACAGAGGAAGAACTTACATCTCTTCTTCTGGGCTTCTCGGCTGAAAAAACAAACATTTGTTAGATTACGTTCACCACTATGGAAGACTATTGGCACCTTAATTCAATTGTCTATTCATTTGTCAAATGGCTATGCATTATGTTATTTAGTATTTATTTTGGAATTGTGTTTGGCAAAGTGTAATGTTATATTCAATTTTGACAATGTATGTAAAGTGTCGATACAATGTCTTTATATATTGCAAATTACAAGATTTTGAAATGAATAACATATTGACATGGAAATTGGCCTCTTTATTCATTGTTCTATTCATTCTTAAAATGGCATTTAGTTTTGAGTTGTTTTTGGCAAAGTTGCATGTCATATCTTATTTTGACTTGGAATATTCTATTCTACTTTTGAGTAAGTTTCATTTAATGTGTTGTGAAACAGCACTTCCCTCTGGACTGCATTGCATATTGCATATTGCATTGCCACAAGGTTTGAGTGCAACTTAATTCAATATGCTATGCAGTTCTTGACCTCTGTGCGCTGTGTTGTTGTTTTTTTGCTGGAAGTAAATGCTGTTATGACGGATTGGAAGTAACGGATCACCCTTCATGAAGATTCCAAGTTACTCTAAGGAGGTTCTATGTAAGTATAGAAGTGTGTTTGTTAAAATACCAGTACTGTTTAGTGTTTTTCTCTCTTTGTTTATTAAACACTTGCTACCTAGTTCAGTCATGCTCAGCAGTCCACAGAAAGTCAAACTCCACAGTGTTTCAGCTTCTTACATTTTATTTTGACCCACAAAAATATCTGTCTGTAAGTATTCAAATGATAGTGATCTTAGCTTCCATTAGATACCAAATGCAGTCATTTTTAGCATGTTTCCTATTCGTAATTAGGAAGAAAATATCCGGCGCTAATACCGTTAGCATCCTATGGCTTTTCCATGTAAATTAGCCTCGTGCTAATAGCTCGCTAATACATCGTTTTTTGAAGGTTTTAGTTAACTCTAAGCTACTTATTTTCTATTTGCATTGTATATTTACCCAATTGAGATTGTATATGCATTCTTTGTGTAACTGTATGTTACAGTTTTAAAGTACTTCAGTAATCACCAAATACAGCAAGACACTTCTTGGTTTTCATTAGAGACTGTTCTATCTGCAAAGCTGGTTCTCACACACTAGTAAAGACAGAATACTTACACTAAACCAAACGTGGTGGCACGTGTTTTTTTTAATGATTAAACTATACTTTATTGTATGCTCATGTTAATTTCTATTCTCACAATCTTCAGCGCAGTTATCCTCTTACTCAATTATATCTTTATGCGTGGTGAAACCTCATTCCTGTCAATTTGGTTCACATTTCAGAACAAGAAAAACAAATTAAGCCAGGGTGATACATTTTCAAACCACCAGGTGCCGCCGTTTAGTAGGGCTGCGAATTACAGTATGATACATTTGATTTTGAATATGTCTATTTCCGTCTCCATCTTCATCACGGACTTCTTCCTCACTTTCTTTGTCTAAAACACGCTGTGGCAAGAACTGAAACCGGTATCTTCGGTACTGGGTGGTGCAACCATTTGACATCACTACCCAGAATGCATTGCGATGTAAATAACAATGGCGACCTACGTGCAAAAATGTTTCTAAAATATAAACTAGCGAATGTTTTAGTTTGTTTTTGAATTATCTTATAGATATGTTACTGACAGTGAAATTATTAAATTATGATTCATTTCATATAGATCAAACATGTTTGATCTGCTATTTCAGTTTGTTGTAAGATAAGAAAGGCTGTATTTATCCCACACAAGGGAAATGGTATGTTTGAAATAGCTAAGTACAAAGAGCAACTAAATAAGGAAGCAAATGTCAAAAGACCTTGTGTTAAATATTAACTAATAACAAAACTATTCAAACATAAACTGTGTACTTCACTATATAAGGTACCAAATTAAATGAAACTAGAACAAAGCGATGACTATGTAGCAAGAGGTCAGGGGACTGTATGTACATGAATGTGAACAGCGTGTGAATATTTGTTAACATTTCGCACAGTGATAAGATAATGCAGATCTAATTCTGTTCTATCCTTAGCATCCAACAGTAATCAATATCCTTTTTTTTGTGGTCAGTCACTCTAGTTTTCTTCCTTTGTTCATTAGGGCCCAGAGAAACCTGTAAAGAAGACAGACCACCTGTGCGGACAACAGCCTGCTGCCATCTTCATCCAGTCACCTCAGCGCTGTTGACATGATCACATTCATAATTTTTCCACAAATTCTAACAAATTAGTTATTAATTAAATGCAGACTATCTTTGCATCTCTCAGTTTAATATTTATTTACAGAAGCTCCTGACAACACAACGGGTTCAACCCAGCTCCTCTGCGACATTCTCCTAGCCTTCGTTCTTCTGAACCGCTCCTGTACCACACAGCTGCTTCTTGGGGTTGCAGAGAAGAATGATTCCACCATACAAGAAGAATCTTATTGGCCAGTCTGAAAATGTTCTACCGTCTCTTCATATTCAGATGTTGTACGGTCTCTTCATAGCGGCATCTGGAATGTAGATGGTTATAAATGATTAAATAAATAAATAAAACAATGTGTTGTGATTGTGTGCTTATCAGCACAAACATGCTCCGGCTGTCCAGGTGCCTGGGTAAGACAGAGTTTGTGCTGAATAACTTAGGTATTACTGATGTACTGTGAAATCTCATGATGCTTTCTAGATGCTGTTAGTACCACTATTATAATCACCCCTGCCTGTATCGGAATGTAAACTAATTTGAATATGGGGGTAGGCACTTATAAGCTTTCTTGCTTCTTACTCCTTTTGAGTTTATGTTACTTTATTTATTTTCTGCACTGCAACAATGTTAATGTAAATAATTACTCAAATAAATCCAATCAATCAACATTGGTAGTAACAGATTAGATTTGTTACACAACTCTGATCTAAATACAGAATAGTACTTAGCCTCATGTTTTTACAAATGTAGGAGTATTTTGTCGTCACGTTATTTAATCTGATCATCAGGATCACTGCACTGAAGACTGTGAGAATAGAAATTAACATGAGCATACAATAAAGTATAGTTTAATCATTAAACAAAAACACGTGCCACCACGTTTGGTTTAGTGTAAGTATCCTGTCTTTACTAGTGTGTGAGAACCAGCTTTGCAGATAGAACAGTCTCTAATGAAACCAAGAAGTGTCTTGCTGTATTTGTGTGATTTACTGAAGTACTTTAAAACTGTAACATACAGTTACACAAAGAATGCATATTACAATCTCAATTGGGTAAATATACAATGCAAATAGAAATAAGTAGCTTAGAGTTAACTAAAACCTTCAAAAACGATTGTATTAGCGAGCTATTAGCACAAGGCTAATTTACATGGGAAAAGCCATAGGATGCTAACGGTATTAAGCGCCGGATATTTTCTTCCTAATTACGAATAGGAAACATGCTAAAATGACTGCATTTGGTATCTAATGGAAGCTAAGATCACTATCATTTGAATACTTACAGACAGATATTTTGTGGGTCAAAATAAAATGTAAGAAGCTGAAACACTGTGGAGTTTGACTTTCTGTGGGACTGCTGAGCATGACTGAACTAGGTAGCAAGTGTTTAATAAACAAAAGAGAGAAAAACACTAAACAGTACTGGTATTTTAACAAACACGCTTCTATACTTACATAGAACCTCCTTAGAGTAACTTGGAATCTTCATGAAGGGTGATCCGTTACTTCCAATCCTTCATAACAGCATTTACTTCCAGCAAAAAACAACAACACAGAGCATCTAGCTAGGAGGATATAGACTCGTCTCTGATTGGCCGAGAGCGGACCAGGGCCCGCCTTCCCAGGGGTCAAGAACTGCATAGCATATTGCAAATAGTTGCACTCAAACCTTGTGGCAATGCAATATGCAATATGCAATGCAATCCAGAGGGAGGTGATGTTTCACAACACATTAAATGAAACGTACTCAAAAGTAGAATAGAATATTCCAAGTCAAATAAGATATGACATTCAACTTTGCCAAAAACAACTCGAAACTAAATGCCATTTTAAGAATGAATAGAACAATGAATAAAGAGGCCAAATTTCCATGTCAATATGTTATTCATTTCAAAATCTTGTAATTTGAAATATATAAAGACATTGAATCGACACTTTACATATTGAATTGCCATTAGAACTTTTGGAATAGAACATTACATGTCAAAATAGGATATAACATGCAACTTTGTCAAATACAACTCGAAACTAAATGCCATTTTAAGAATGAATAGAACAATGAATAAAGAGGCCAAATTTCCATGTCAATATGTTATTCATTTCAAAATCTTGTAATTTGCAATATATAAAGACATTGTATCGACACTTTACATATTGAATTGCCATTAGAACTTTTGGAATAGAACATTAAATGTCAAAATTGGATATAACATTACACTTTGCCAAACACCATCCATCCATCCATCCATTTTCTTCCGCTTTATCCGGGGCCGGGTCGCGGAGGCAGCAGTCTCAGCAGAGATGCCCAGACTTCCCGATCCACGCACACCTCCTCCAGCTGTTCTGGGGGGACCCCGAGGCGACACCAGGCCAGCTCGGAGACATAGTCCCACCAGCGTGTCCTGGGCCTTCCACGAGGCCTCCTCCCAATAGGACATGCCTGGAACACCTCCCGAGGGAGGCGACCAGGAGGCATCCGGAACAGATGCCCTAGCCACCTCAGCTGGCTCCTTTCGACGTGAAGGAGTAGCGACTCTACCCCGAGCTCCTCCCGGGTAACTGAGCTCCTCACCCGATCTCGGAGGGTGCGCACAGCCACCCTGCGAAGGAAACTCATTTCGGCCGCTTGTATTCGCGATCTTGTCCTTTCGGTCATTACCCAGATCTCATGACCATAGGTGAGGGTGGGAACGTAGATCGATCGGTAAATCGAGAGCTTTGCCCCCTGACTCAGCTCCCTCTTCACCACAACAGTCCGATGCAGCGACCGCATCACTGCTGACGCTGCACCGATCCGTCTATCGATCTCACGCTCCATCCGTCACTCACTCGTGAACAAGACCCCGAGATACTTGAACTCCTCCACTTGAGGTAAGGACTCCCCACCGACCTGAAGCGGGGAAGCCACCTTTTTCCGGTGGAGAACCATGGCCTCAGATTTGGAGGTGCTGATCCTCATCCCGGCCGCTTCACACTCGGCTGCAAACCGCCCCAGTGCGCGCTGGAGGTCCTGATTTGATGAAGCCAACAGAACAACATCATCTGCAAACAGCAGAGATGAGATCCTGAGGTTCCCAAACCGGACACCCTCCGGCCCCTGGCTGCGCCTAGAAATTCTGTCCATAAAGGTAATGAACAGAACCGGTGACATAGGGCAGCCCTGGCGGAGACCAACACGCACCGGAAACAAGTCTGACTTACTGCCGGCAATGCGAACCAAGCTCCTGCTGCGGTCATACAGGGAACAGACAGCCCTTAGCAGAGGGCCCCGCACCCCATACTCCCGGAGCACCCCCCACAGGGCACCACGAGGGACACGGTCGAACGCTTTCTCCAAATCCACAAAGCACATGTGGACTGGTTGGGCGAACTCCCACGAACCCTCGAGCACCCGATGTAGGGCATAGAGCTGGTCCAGTGTGCCGCGACCGGGACGAAAACCGCATTGTTCCTCCTGAATCCGAGGTTCGACTATCGGCCGGATCCTCCTCTCCAGCACCCTGGAGTAGACCTTACCGGGGAGGCTGAGAAGTGTGATCCCTCTGTAATTGGAGCACACCCTCCGATCCCCCTTCTTAAAGAGAGGGACCACCACCCCGGTCTGCCAATCCAGAGGCACTGTCCCCGACTGCCACGCGATGCTGCAGAGACGTGTCAACCAAGACAGCCCTACAACATCCAGAGACTTAAGGTACTCGGGACGAATCTCATCCACCCCCGGGGCCTTGCCACCGAGGAGCTTTCTAACCACCTCAGTGACTTCAGCCTGGGTGATGGACGAACCCCCTCCGAGTCCCCAGCCTCTGCCTCCTCATCGGAAGACGTGACAGTGGGATTGAGGAGATCCTCGAAGTACTCCTTCCACCGCCCGACCACATCCCCAGTCGAGGTCAACAGCTCCCCGCCCGCACTGTAAACAGTGTTGGTGAAGCACTGCTTCCCCCTCCTGAGGCGCCGGATGGTTTGCCAGAATCTCTTCGAGGCCGACCGATAGTCCTCCTCCATGGCTTCTCCGAACTCCTCCCAGACCCGAGTTTTTGCCTCTGTGACTGCACGAGCTGCAGCACGCTTGGCCTGCCGGTACCTCTCAGCTGCCTCCGGAGTCCCACAAGCCAACAAGGCCAGGTAGGACTCTTTCTTCAGCTTGACGGCATCTCTTACTTCCGGGCGCCACCACCGGGTTCGGGGATTGCCGCCGCGACAGGCACCAGAGACCTTACGGCCACAACTGCGAGCAGCCGCATCAACAATGGAGGAGGAGAACATGGTCCACTCGGACTCCATGTCTCCAACCTCCCTCGGAATCTGGGTGAAGCTCTTCCGGAGGTGGGAGTTGAAGACCCTACTGACAGAGGGATCCACCAAACGTTCCCAACAGACCCTCACAACACGTTTGGGCCTGCCAGGTCTGACCGGCTTCCTCCCCCCTGCCAGCGGATCCAGCTCACCACCAGGTGGTGATCGGTTGACAGCTCAGCCCCTCTCTTCACCCGAGTGTCCGAGACACGCGGCCGGAGATCAGATGACACAACTACAAAGTCGATCATTGACCTCCTGCCTAGGGTGTCCTGGTGCCACGTGCACTTATGGACACCCTTGTGCTCGAACATGGTGTTCGTTATGGACAAACTGTAACTAGCACAGAAGTCCAATAACAGAACACCACTCGGGTTCAGATCGGGGAGGCCGTTCTTCCCCATCACCCCCGTCCAGGTCTCACTGTCGTTACCCACGTGGGCGTTGAAGTCCCCCAGTAGAACAATGGAGTCCCCAGTCGGAGCACTATCTAGTACCCTCCCAGGGACTCCAAGAAGGCCGGGTACTCTGCACCGATGTTGGGCCCGTAGGCCGAGACAACGGTGAGAGACCTGTCCCCAACCGAAGGCGTAGGGACGCAACCCTCTCGTTCACCGGGGTAAACTCCAACACGTGGCGGCTGAGCTGGGGGAATATAAGCAAACCCACCCCAGCCGCCGTCTCTCCCCGCGGGCAACTCCAGAAAATTGGAGAGTCCAGCCTCTCTCCAGGAGTTGGGATCCGGAACCCAGGCTGTGTGTGGAGGTGAGCCCGACTATATCTAGCCGGTATCTCTCAACCTCCCGCACAAGCTCAGGCTCCTTCCCCCCAGCGAAGTGACGTTCCATGTCCCAAACGCCAGAAGCTGCGCACGCGGACCAGGTCGTCGAGGCACCCGCCTTTGACTGCCACCTAGTCCTCTCTGCACCCGACCCCTACGGATCCCTCTGCGGGTGGTGAGTCCACAGGAGGGCGGGCCCACGTCATCCCTTCGGGCTGTGCCCGGCCGGGCCCCGTGAGCAGAGGCCCGACCACCAGGCGCTCGCATTGGAGCCCCAACCCCAGGCCTGGCTCCAGGGTGGGGCCCCGGCTGCGCCATACCGGGCGACGTCACGGTCCTTGCTGTAGTACTATCCATGGAAGTCTTTGAACTGCATTTCGTCTGACCCGTCACCTAAGACCTGTTTGCCATGGGAG
This sequence comes from Neogobius melanostomus, assembly GCA_007210695.1. Lineage (NCBI taxonomy): Eukaryota > Metazoa > Chordata > Actinopteri > Gobiiformes > Gobiidae > Neogobius > Neogobius melanostomus. The sequence goes on along the minus strand of VHKM01001242.1, from coordinate 63,725 downwards.
ACCCTACCAGGGGCATGAAGCCCCAGACAACATAGCTCCTCGGATCATTCGGGCTGCCAAACACGCCAAAATAAATACAAAAATAACATAATGCATAGCCATTTGACAAATGAATAGACAATTGAATTAAGGTGCCAATAGTCTTCCATACATGCGGCTCTTTTGATGAAAGAATCGTAGATGAAGGTTCTCGAGTCATCGTCTGTACTCTGTAGTCGATGAATTAAACCCATAAAGAGTTTTTATATCTGTTAAAGTATGAGGCAAACCTGCTCCTAAACGAAGGCTGTGACAAATGATTTGTTGAAATTTCTCAGTGAAGGATCATCCAGATCCACTTCTATTTCCTACAGTCTGTCCAGTTCCAGAGATCTGAGTCATTTTTACTTTAATTCACTGTGGGAGATCTTTGATTTATTTAACCTTTATTTATCCACAAAAGTCCCATTGAGATGAAAAACTCTTTTTCACAGAGTCCAGGCCAAGAGGCAGCAGAAGATACAGAGCTACAATTTCAGTTACGATTCTCAAATAAAAAGACAAATGAAAACAGTTACATTCAGAACTGTTTGGCTGAATCCAATGGGTTTCACTCTTTATTTGATCAACAGGAGATTTGTCAGTTACAGAAACACCATCTCCCCATCACTGCCAGTTTGGCCAAACAGCTCCAGTTTGTGGAACGTTCTGTCACTGGCGAGATGTTAAAAACCAAAGTGAAATCAGCTGATGGTTCATTTGTTTAGGAACAAGTTTGTAATGATAGAGAATCGATGAGACGCAGATCAGAGGAAGATCTGATTATTGATCCATTGCGTGTGCCGTCACGCTCCTCATTGGAACGCCCCTCCACTACGACAGACGTCAAAAAAACGTTTGCGCTCTACAAAGTTTGTGGAAAGTAGCCATAGTTGCCCTCTATTTTGTTGATTTTTTTGATAAAAATGGTCATAGCTTGTTGCGCGGTCGGCTGCGTGAACAGACAAGGATGTAAACCAAATGTATCTTTTTACCACATACCTGCTGATCAAGACAGAAGGCGGTGATGGATAGCAGCCATCAATCGTAAGGACTGGCAACCCTCCAAGTATTCACGTATTTGCAGCGAGCATTTTTACAAGGTAAGAAGGTTAAACGTAAATATATTTCATAAGCAAGGAGACACAATCATAGATTGTAAAAATAAGGTGAAAGATAATTAGCAATAATGAGTAACTGAAATAACGCTCCTACAGACGCTATGCTAAGTGCCGCCGAATCGGATTTGTTTTTGTTTTTTTCTCTACGGATAAACAGTGATAAAGAAAAGGGACATTGTCAAAAATCCATACGGCTTTCATTCTTACATAAAACTGGTGCAGATTATAGGCTATCTCCTTTCTGACCCTCGGTTACATTCGCATGATTCTAAGTAGCAGTAAGATGAAAGGATAAGAAACTCTGCACAGGTGTTGCGCTCCCAAATAATTTATTTCGCACCACAAGATAACGTTTCGGGCGTGACCATTGACTGTGAATTGATGGACTGCGTGTTAGCCTAGAATCCATGTAACCGTATAGGAAGTGGGAGGCGGCTCCTACGGTCTTACGTCCTATGGACGTTCCATTGAAACTTTTTCTACTCTCTCTAAGTCAATATTGAACAATGGCTTGTCATTTTCCCCCCACGTGTTTGTTTTAAAACGCGCTACATCGTCCGATTTTTTTTCTTTTCGCTATTTTCGCCCTAAATCTAGATTTTAACAAAAATAACTGGCCAATCAGGTGCCTTCTTTCATCGAGGTCTGCCGCGGCCGGGTTTGCTAACCCACGCGTTGCCATAGCGACCCCACCCCTCCCCTCCGTGCTGCTCCAGAGCCCAGGCGGCTGCTATTATTAGATCCACGCTGGGAATGGCGGACACGAGAGAGAGCGGCTGAAGGCAAAAGCAACTTTTAAGAAGAACCTGGACACTTAACATGCACACTTTCTCAAAGCTAGGGATGTTATGACTCGTGACAGTTATAAAGTTTGTAATTATGTCACGTCTGTCGTATTTGACCGCAAAAAAGTACTTTTTGCTCGTAGCTAGTTTTGCACAATGGGATTTTCAGCCGTTCCCTGGATCTAACCCCACGACCAAAAGGTGACTCTGCGTTCTTCCTGCTTGTAAGAAACTACGAGTTAGGTGAGTAAAATAACAATCTTGGATATTACTTTAGTGGGATATATTCCTAAAAACATTTGATATGTTAAAACATAACCATACGTGTTAATTACTTCGAAAAGCTAAGCTTGTGAAATGAACGTGTATTGTCCTACAGAGGAAGGAACTACAGGCCAAAAGTTTCCTTTGGTATTTGTTTTTGACACTCAGTCAGTGCAGAGTTGTTTCAAATTAAAGTTGCTAAGCATCATTAAACAGTGTGTAGGGAAGTACATTGTTTAACGCTTATGTAACACATGGTAAAGTCAGTAAAATGTCCACACCACCATTGCAATGTTTATTGATTTAGAAACTTGTACATGGATTACATTAAAACACTTGACTTTACTCCTTCAGGAGGAAGCGTCTGGGGAGAGCAAGAGACCTGGAGGCGGATGTGTTCTGAGGATACAACAGGATGTGAGTTGAACCTTTTGTGCACCTCTTAACCCCCACCTTAACTGAGGGCATTTTCTCCAGTTCAGCTTCACCCAAATCTAAAAGCTTGTCGACTGGAGAGCAACAGTGTAATGCCCAATTTGAAAGCTCAGATCTACAACAGTGATCGTAACTTTTAAGTCACATTTTTGAAGCTTGTTTGTCTTGTTTTAGAAGCTTTTTTTCATTGCTTTTTTGTCTTGTTTTCATCATGTTTTTGTTACTTTTTGTCACAATTTTGTTGCGTTTTCATCCTCATTGTTGTCACCATTTTTAAGCTTTTAGATTTGGATAATGCACAACTGGAGAAAAGGTGCTTGGTTAAAGCGGGAGTTAAAGGAATAGGCCACCGTTTTTCCATACTGAGATATGTTCTTACCTTAGACGAGTTCATCTGTACCTGTCTGGTCTCCATGTGTGCCTTCAGTCACGTAAACACAGCACAGACGGCGTTAGCATTTAGCCTCTCTCTTCTCCTCTATAGCTCCAAACGAGGTGAAGATAGAAGCTACCAAACTCTTCCACATTTTCCCTATTTAAATATGGTTATGTGAAGTGTTATATTATTACGCCTTACAATATAGTTCCCCTTTTTATCCGCTTAGAAAATCCACATTGTTTTGTGTAATTATACTTTGTAGTGTAACACTTCATGTAATCATTTAAATAGGGAAAACGTGGAAGAGCTTGGTAGCTTCTATCTTCACCTCGTTTGGAGCTATAGAGGCCAGACAGGTACAAATTAACTCGTCAAAGCTCAGGTAAGAACATATCTCAGTATGTAAAAACGGTGGCCTATGCCTTTAAGAGAAACTACATTTGCATGTTCCTATTAAATGGTAAATGGTCTCAACTTATATAGCACTTTTCCACCTACGTTAGGCACTCAAAGCGCTTTACAGCAAGGATCCACTCACCCATTCACACACCAATGTACGCAGACACTGGAGGCATGCTGGGTGAAGTGTCTTGCCAAAGGACACAACGACAGTGCACCTTCAGGAGGCGGGATAATAAACTGCATCTCATGGGTTAAGCTTTTTTTTTTTAATCTTCGGAGGGGGATTTGTCTTGCTTTGTGTTTCTCACTTCATATTGAGATTAATCATTAATTTACTTTACACATGTGCCTGTGCTGTCATTCATATTGGCGCAGGTTCTCCGTGTTTGGGGCCTTATTTAGTTTTACGTTTTAAAAGCACATCATGGCTGCATATCACTTTAAGTGTTTTGTTTTTAAATCTTTCTACAGGTCATGATCATACAGCTCTGATCTCCTTCGGACTCCTCTCCTGCAGAAAGTGTGGTTCCTCTCTCTCCTCTTCAGCGGACAGCCTGATCCTGAGCCGCTGACGAACCATCTCCTTCATCCTCCTGCTTGGCCTGATATCACAACATTCAGTCTTTATAATAAAGTTTTACAAACCATGTTTGTGCTATTTCTTTCTGCTGTTAGTAATTATGGGTACTGAAGATTAATGAATTTGATAAGATACTAAACGGGTAGTATAACCTAAACTTTGCCAAACAGTTTAACTCGTCTCAATAGTGTGCACTTGGTTTAATCAGTCTTGTATCTGCTGAAGCTTGTTTCTTGGATGAGTATGTTCATCTCTTCTATAGGGCATCCTGACAGGAGCTGTGGACACAAACAACAGTAATGGTAAAAGTAAACATGCCAACGATTACACGTGTATTACACATACATCCTTTCTAAGACTAATATTCATGGAAGTAGTGTTTGGATACAGCGAGGTTATGATATGAAGGCCTACAAAAGATAACAAAACAAACTCATAGACTGCAACCAAAAAGAGTGTATGTACATAACTCACTTTATTGTGTAATGTGTTTAAGTATTATGTTTGTATTTATTTTCACTACATGACCTGAGCATTAGGCTATTACAATTTGAATGTACTAAAGTCTGTGTTCATTGTTGATTTGGCTAAACCTTTCCACCTGCTGAAAGACGTTTTAACACTTAAACACTGATAATGACACATACATTAAAAATAAAGTAAAAATGTGTGTTTATCATTGCTTAACTATTACAGAACATCCACAGAAGTAACTTTGGGCGATAGCGTTAGCCACGTTATGCTAACATTATTTACTGCTTTTATCAGTTTACAAAAGTATTTAAAAAAGACATGGACAATGAAAACTTAACCCAATATTGTAAACTGAAAAACAGTGTAGCTCTCACCTGCAGCAAAGCTCCGTTTGCCCGGAATGAGGAGCAGGCAGCCTCGTCTGACACGTTGACAGTGAGTGACGCCGAGGGAACAAACCGGTGCGGGAGGGGGAGGGGCGCGTACGCTCAACAACCTCGTCACTGATTGGCTCTGTGGTGTCCTTGGAAACGTGACTCGGAAATTCCAAATATGGAAGCTGGCTCCACCAAATACAACAGGGCCGCGCCCATAACGGCTATACTGCTAGCCTCAAAGAGCTACATTCTACTCGCGCTGAATGCTATGGGGCGGCCATTGCTCCCGCTGTCCATTCTAAATTTACAGTCAATGGGCGTGACTTAGCCCTTCGTCTAAGTAGCAATAAACCATGTATCTATTATCAGTAAACACACTGTTGATCACTAAACTACTAATTTATTTTACCAGGACAGAAGAGCCAGGACCCCTTGTCACCTGATTATGTGCCATCTGTATTTGCCCACACCAAGTCTCCGGCCAAAAGACGTGCACTGAAGACTCTCCAGAAATATGGCATGAGGCAAGAAATCAAGAGAAAAAGAAGCTACAGTCATCTCAAAATGAAGACGCCAGTGCACTCCTCACTGTTGAGGCAACTGGATCTGAAGAGAACAATGAAAATGTAGCTGACATGTTTAAGGATGCCACTTCAAATGGTGATGTGCCAAACAGACCTCAATGCAGAGTACATTGACATACTTCAAAGTGAGTGTCAGGTTCTTCGAAGTGAGACATTTACACTGAAAGAGAAGCTAAGCTAAGCATCTCCTTGAACAAACAGTTTCAAAAACAAAGAAAAACTAAGAACACTTACAGGACTACACAGGTATGAAGTGTTTATGGCTGTTTTTGACCTAGTAAAGCCAGTCCTCAAAGACACTAAACACATGACAAGTTTCCAACAACTACTTATTACATTAATGAGGCCGAGAGGTAATTTGCAGGTTTCATTTTTATCTTATCTTTTTGATGTTCATAGTTCTACTGTTTCCAGAGTTTTTACCAAGGTGATTAATGTATTGAATGATATCCTTGTACCAGTATGTGTGTTATGGCCAGAAAGGGAGCATGTTGAAACATCTATGCCTATGTGCTTCAGAAAATCCTTCAAACATTGCATATCAATTGTAGATTGTTTTGAGATATTCATGGATAAACCAAAAGATCTGAAGGCAAGGGCACAGACATACTCTCAATATAAATCTCACAACACCATGAAGTATCTTATAAGCATTACTCCTCAAGGCGTCATTTCCTTCATCTCAAATGGCTGGGGTGGACGCACTACAGATGCACACATTACAGTAAACAGTGGCTTTTTGGATCACCTTCTACCTGGAGATGTAATCCTTGCTGACCGTGGTTTCACAATCCAGAACCAAGTCGGGCTGTACTGTGCAAAAGTTGAAACACCTGCGTTCACACGGGGCAAAAAGCAGCTGGGTGCAGTTGAACTGGAAGACAGCCGAAGACTTGCAGCAGTCCACTGTTGAGAGGGTCATTGGACAAGCACGCTCAAAGTATAAAATGTTGCATGGACCGGTGCCCATTAGTCTTTTGTCCAGTGATGATGCAACGTACACTACTTTGGACAAAATAGTGAGAGTGGCATGTGCCCCAACTAATCTGTGCCCTTCTGTTGTGCCAACTGATTAACAATCATCTTCAAATGTTTACTACACATCTACTGTACAGTTAGTAATATGAAATCAATTCCAAGAAAGTGCAAAATCAACTTTATTTGTGTACTGTAACTTCACACATCAATGAATAAAAAAATTAAACGTGTGTTGTAAAACAGAATAACGTCGTGCAAGGACTGCTATTATTTCGACAGTATATTCCCAATATAGACGCGATCATTTATTAATTCATATCTTACAATTTCAGCTATTAGTACATCTTCTCTTAAAATCTACACGGTAAACACATTTATTTTAAAACCTGAACTACGTATAACATTTTTTTAATAGGTTGCGTTCACATTATGTATTTCTATTTCAGATGGAGGGCAGGTATCACTACAAATCGATGGGAAAGAACCAGTTTTTGAAATAAATTTTCTAAAAAGAAAATGTCAATGTTTTCTCTGATCATTTTTTGATAGTGATAGTCTATTCACAAACCTGACATTCTTATGGCTGAAAGTGCTTTCTACTGACCAACATCACGCACATGTTTTTGAATATTGTCTCCACTTTTGGACACCTTTTATGAGGAAACAATTAGACCATATGTGTTGGAAAATATGACTTTGAACTTCGTGACAGTTTTTTTCCATGTGAATTGGCCCAATTATTACAGATAAATTAGCAATAAACTAAGACTAACAAACAGTTACCTTAGTTACTGCCATGGAATTTATTAGTTGCCCTACGCTTCAGTATTAAACTGTATGCTCTTTAGAATGTTGATGTCATGTGAACACAACCTATTGCACATTCTTAACACAAACGACTGCAAACAAGAATGAAGAGAGCTATTATAAACTTGGCTTTACTACTCCTTCTCTCCCACCACTGACTGTGCTCTGTGTGGTGTCTGATAGCAGCATTACTGGACATGTATATATTTTGGCCAATAGCTCAGGTAAAATTGCTGCCCTATAGAACATTTCTACATTTTGCAATGCTTCTGTAAAGAAAGCATTGTCAGGCATAATCCTCTGTTAAAAACAATCTGATTCAGACCACACCATGAAGTCACAGTACATTCGCTCTGTCACAAACAACTGAGTTTGCACCTGGTAGTAAATGGTCACATTGGTCACATTTTTATATAGCGCCTTTCTACCTGCTTTAGGCACTCAAAGCGCTTTACATCAAGGAACCAGTCACCCATTCACACGCTCATTCATACACCAGTGTACGCAGACACTGGAGGCGAGGTGGGTGAAGTGTCTTGCCCAAGGACACAACGACAGTGGGCACCTGCGGGATTCGAACCGCCGACCCTTTGGTCACAAGACGACCCGCTCTACTCTCTGCACCACCGTCGCCCCGTAGTAGTACGCGTGATCTCTGCTCAGTGCGTAAATCCATTTGTGTTGTCAAGGCAGAAATGTTTCTTGTCTGTGGCACCAAGAACTCCAGCACCTTGGCACAATGTGGACACTTAATCTCCAGAACACCATTACCACAGCAGGTGCAGGAAAGCAGTGCATCTGGAGAAGCTCCGAGGTATGGCCATCGAGGGTTGATGTGCAGTCCGGAGTCACAAACTCTCAGGTCCTGATGCTGTGGTCCAGCGATGGCTTCATATGTCTGCCTCACTATTTTTTCATGTTCACATCCCCATCTAACAAACAAGAAAGCCAAGTTGTTATGATTTCAACCATTTTCCTTCAGGGTTTATACAGGCGGAAGAGAGTTCAATTGAATGCTTTTTAATTGCCCAAATACTATATTTTAATGCCACAAACGCAGAAAAAAAATGACACATTTTTCCTTTCTTAGAATTTGCACACATTTCATCAAAAAGAGAAAAGATAAATTGGAAAAATGGGAAACTTGTAAGTAAAAAAATGTGGTTAATGTCAGCCAAAGCATGTTTTAGACTATCATTTTGGTATTTTCAATGAACTTGTACAGTAAAAAATGTGGAGTGATGTCATAACTTTTGAATGACATTTAAGGCCTAGATTTGGCACAATTCATTGAATGACAGCTAATGCTTTTTTTGTACCTGCGGAAACCCTGTTCTCAGTCTTTAACTACAATTTTCCTATAAGCTCCTAAGACCGTTCTCTGAACTTTCCTTAACATTGTAACACGTATAAATGTGCTTATTCATATTTGATTTGAAAGCTGTAAGCATAGTCTCACTATAAAAACATGTCTTGAATGTTTGTGTCATCATACACATGCCTTGTTGCCACTGTAGAAAAGCGGCCCTGGTTGGGATAACATATCTGCCTAATCAAAGATTTGGAAGGATTTGTCGGGTCGGTTCTTGCTGCTGATTTGAACCTGGATGCTGTCACCCTGCCCGCTCTCATGTCAAACCATAGCCTGGACTGTCCCTGTTGCCGTGTCTCTTCCTCAACTTTTACTGCCTACAACATTCAAAATAGCATTAAAACAACACTCGCAAATGTCAGTATATATATAGTTTTGATTAAGAACATTAGTTACCTGCTCTTGTGTGACTTCCATGTTCATGAATTCCTTGTCACATTTCATCATAAGGTCAGAGGCAGACAACCCGCGGTTATGAGACTTGTAGAACTCAGTCAGAGGCTGTGGCAGTTTGAGAGAAATCACCTTTGGCACAAACTGATTACAGTACTCTGGCAATACCCTCAGGAGGCCACTCTTCTCTGATGCTGTTGGGGCTGCATTGTCCAGATCTTTGTAGAACTTCTCTATGGCAGCTGTGGACACACCTCTTTTCGCTCTTCTCTTTTCAGGTTGTCTTGTATGGGATTTGGTGTTTGTGTCATGTTTCTTGGCTGGATTTGAGAAGTTGATTACAGTCACTTCTTCATAAAGAGCTTTTCCTGTTTTGACAGGAGGAAGGCCCCACTGCCTAGGCCCATCTGTGCAACTTTTATCCTCTAAACGTTTCACCCCAGCGTCAAGTGCGTAGAGGAGCGCTGTGACATGAGAGCACACTTCCCCCAGACCTGCTTTGCATGTGCAGTGGCCACACATTACCGTTCCATCCTTTTTTACAGACACCCAGGGCTTAAGAGGAGCTTCAGACAGAGACTGACTGATGAACCTGAAATGATAAATAAAAGTGACGCCTTTATATTGTTATAGTTGTGGACAGTGTTGGGCAAGTTACTTAAAAAATTAATATAATCTATATTAGTAGTTACAGCTCTAAAAATGTCATATGTTTGTATTATATATTCCTGTATCAAAAATGTAGCTGAGTTACACTAATTTGAGTTACTTTTGGCAAAATATTTACTGAATATAGTAATAATGCCACCAAGCAAAAGGTCAGTCAGAGATTTTCTTTTCATTCGCTTTCCCCCATTCTCTTGTGTTTTGTTTTGACGACATTCACTACAGACTGCAGATCTAATTCACCAGTGTCCAACTTGTTTGGCATTTTTTCATTGATACATTTAAATGCTCTTGTAACTCGAGTTACTTAAAATGTAATGACTAATATATGCCCGTATTTTGTATAAGTAATATGTCATATTCCTTAGTGAAAAAGTAATACATTTTTGTAACTCGCTACTCTTGTAATACGTTACCCCCCAACACAGTGGTGGACATGCTTTTCTGTGGATAATTGTAAAAATAATATTGATCCAAAAAGCCTACATGTTAACAAAGATACTGTAACTAATAAGCATTGCGTAAGTCTTACCTTTGCCATTATGAGATACATTGTTCCTCCAGTGAGACAGTAGCATCTCGTCGCGGTGACCCAGCCAGCACAAAAAACTGGTAAGCGTCCAGACTTTTGTAAGCTTTTAAATCAGCTCCAGTATAAGGAGATACACCGTTTACAACATAATGGTATAAATCGTGAGGGGTGAATTCTGGCAAAGTCGGCGATTTGATCATTTCAGTAAACAGAGCAGGAGCGAGAAGGTAAGGGTCTGTTGGCAAGCTAGCTATCGCTAACTTTTGTATATATTTCTGCCTATGAGTCCGGACTAAATGTGCTACTTCAGCTGACAAGTGCACTGAGCTCGGACCTGCTGAAGCCATGGCTAACTCGCAAAAAACACCTACAACAACAATCGCAATCCTAACTTTTTCCCTCGGTATAACACTCCCGTCCGTACTCCCGTCGCTCCCCTTGACGTCCGTCCTGGCTCACTCACATGATCACGTGACTACACGCAACGGGTCAATAGAAGATCATTTAACTTCCTTTAGATTCGGCTCACAATAATATTCCATTGTTTTATTATTATGTCATTAGTTTGACCATATCAGGGTAAAATGGAGGGAACACAGATTGAAGGAGCTGTAGGTTTTCATGTTTACATGAGCTCATTATTAACCGTGTCCCGGTTCTGGAGGGTTTGGGGAGATGGTGTTTCTGTAACTGAGAAATCTACAGTTTAAATGGTAAATGGTCTCAACTTATATAGCCCTTTTCTCCCTTCATTAGGCACTCAAAGCACTTTACAGCAAGGATCCACTCACCCATTCATACTCTCATTCATACACCAGTGTACGCAGACACTGGTAGACACTACCACTGTTTAGATTTATTACCATAGATTTAGATTTATTTGTGTGAAATGTCCAGTGTTCATTTGTACAAACAAGTCAACACTGCACAGTTTCTCTGCTCGGAATAAAAACGCCTTTGTGTTTGTGTAGAATCTGATTTTCTCTCATCGTCTCCAGTCCTGTGTAAACTAATACGAGTGAATTCATGGCGGCGCCAACGGGAACTTCCAGAATAAGTTGAATAACAGGAAATAGCGTCTACAGGCCGTTATCCCGGTTAATGTTGAAGAATCCAGTTTCTCATTATCAGAAACTGAGTTTATATGATCAAAGACAAAACTGGAATATTCACCACTCCAGAAAATAACCGAGAAACTCCAGTGCAGAAACAAACTCCATTAAAACAACCCTTAAAGAAATATAAACATGAGCTCATTATGTTAATTATGAATAATAGAACATGTTTCCTCATAATAAACGTGAGTAATGTATAAATGAGCTTCTTAGAGCACACGTGTTTAGTGTCATGTTCCTGTCACTCATGGAGTCTGACCTACAAAGGAACTCTGAAAAGAGCCGATTCACACTGACCAATAAAAACAGGCCTGAAGCTCCTGAGCCTGAGCCAAACATTACTGAGTCATTTTACAAACAAATGTGACAATGGTTACAATGGGAGACCCAGGACACGCTGGAGGGCCATGTCTCTGAGCTGGTCTCAGGATCCCTCTAGAACAGCTGGAGGAGGTGTCTGGGGAGAGGGAAGTCTGGGCGTCTCTGCTCAGACTTCTGCCTCTGTGACCCGGCCCCGGATAAAGCAGATCAAAACAGAAGGATGGAATGTGTGAAAACTGTCTCTTACCGTTTCCTGACGTTTCTTCTTCACGATGACGATGATGAAGAAGATGATGATGATGATGATGATGATGACAGCAGACACTGAGGCCCCGACAGCAGCAGCACTGAGTCCATCTGCAGACACATGTGAACCTGGAGTATTATTCAGACTCATATGAAGGACAGAGGGATTATTCCTTTGAAAATATAAACCTGTGGGTTTGATCAGGACTCAGTCCTTCACCGGAGAGTCATAAATGCTCAGGTCACCTTCAGCATTCACACATTCATTTAGGAAGCAGAGTTTAGCTCAAACAGTCACAAATATTTAAGGTGAAAATATTTAACCTGTTTCCTGCCGTCCACCTGATCAGGGCTTTGATTAGAGTTAGAAACGGCAAATGTGATGTAAGTTGTGTTTCACTCACTCAGATCTCTCACATGTTTTTAGAAACTAGAAGGTCTTGGCTTTCAAATGAGGTGTCACACTGGCGTATAGGCGGTAACCTCTCTACGCTTTGAGATTGAGACATCAATAATTGCTAACCCTAATGTCTGTGAAGGCTCTCAGTCGCACAGGAGTTATCTTTCTTCAATGAAGGTTCTTGAGTCGTCTTCTGTCCAGGGGTTAAAGTGGGATTGGGGAGGTGGGGGAACTCTAACCTTTAACAAGCAGTACACTTGCGCTACATTTTATATTTTTTTATGTACTTAGGTACTGACATGTAGTCATGGGTTCTGAACAGATACTGCACAATACAAGGTATTTGATACTGTAATTATTTTATTTTCCAATATTTTTCATACCTTGAATTATTTTTAGATATCCTTTAGTAGGTTTTAACAATCATAAATGATTGGAGGTCTATGTGATTTACTAAATAAACAAATTCTGCTTTTGCCAGATCCACTCTTTTGGGTTCTTCTTATGGTGCGTACAGACCAAACGCTGACACGCCACCAACTTCCATGTTAACCCTATGTAGACGTGCTTCGACGCGCTTCAAAATGTAAGCAAAGCCGTCCGCGCGTATGAAGCGTTCCAAATGCGAGCAGATGAGGAATAACGCGCGTCAAAGCCAGTGAGAACAGCGCGGTACAGAGCAGCGATGCCACGCCCACTGCTTCATGCACTCAAGTAATCACAATCTACACGTGCGTTCATTTACGCCTTGTTAACCAATCAGGGACTGGGCTCAAATAGTGAGCACAAGCGTCACCTGTTACCTGCAGCAGTGGCGCAAAAAGGGCAAACGCAATATATGCCTTTCATAGGGGCGCCAATAGTGATGTGTTCTTTTTAACAGTCTATGTGTGTCGGTCGTGAACGATCCGGCTCTTTGAACGAGTCTTTACAGTGAACGATATGAACAGGTTCACGGAGTATTATTTTTTTTAATTCCTCTTTGGGGGAGGGGCGTCACTTTAGTTGTGCTTATTTTGCGAAACAAAAGTCACTGCTGGAGTGGGGCAGAGAGGAGTGCAGAGGGACTGTCATCTCCACCCCCCACGAGGAGCTCAAAGTGAGCATAAGGCAACAAGTTTGAGAAATAAAAGTCCTAATGAAATAATAAACACGGCTACAGAGGAGATCGCGTTGAAGCAAAACACCTCTTTCACTTGTGTTGTTTTCTCCCCTCTTGTGCGAGGGAGAGAGAGGGAGAGGAGGAAAAGTTACATGAATGAAAGAATTGCTTTTAATCGGGCCGTGTGATTGTTTTTTTGTGATAACAAACTCCATAGAGGGAAATATCGATGTTATATTGTGTGAAATAGTGACATTTTCGTTAAAATAAAGTCAATTCAGAGGGTATTTATTTACTTTTTTTTTTTTTTAACAACAACCATCAAAGAGCCGTGTGTGTTTGTGTGTGGGAGGGGGGTAGTTGCGGTAGTTGCGCCCCTGACCTGCAGCATGGAGGACAAGTTGATCATCGCGGTTTGCGCTCGGCCTGAGTTGTATGACACGCCTCCTAATTATGACGCTTGCAAAACTTCACGCTCCGCAAACAGGCGTTTCTCGCGAGTGTGAAGCGGCCATGTTTGGCGTCCAACTAGAGGCTGACGGAGCGTGGACGCACGTTCGGTCTGAACGCACCTTTAGATGTAGGACTGCAGAGCACCATGCCTGCCCAGAGAGGAGCTTGTAACCTGGTAGAGCTGTATCCTCCACCTCTTTGTGTGTGTGCTGTGGGCGTGTCTTGTGGGTGTGGTGACACAGGTGCAGGTAATCAGCTCTGGAAAACACACTCCATTTAAGCAGCAGACTCACACCACTCTGTCTCTGGTCTTTCCGGTTCAGGTAATCCATAGCACAAAACTACATACACTTTAACCACTGACTATACTTATCTTAAAACAAATGTGTTTTCCATTTCACAACTCTCTGTGTCTCTGGTCTTTCCGATTTAGGTGTGCTGGAAGGGGAATCTACGGGCGTGGCCCTGGGAGGGTTGCAGCCAAATTCCAAGTCGGATAAAGAACCGCAGCATAAGCGCCGCATTGTGCCAGCACTGCACGGTCTTATGGTGCGTACAGACCAAACGCTGACACGCCACCAACTTCCATGTTAACCCTATGTAGACGCTTCGACACGCGTCGAAATGTAAGCAAAGATGTCCGCGCGTATGAAGCGTTCCAATGTGAGCAGATGAGGATTAACGTGTCAAAACCAGTGAGAACAGCGCGGTACAGAGCAGGGATGCCCCGCCCACTGCTTCATGCACTCAAGTAATCACAATCTACACGTGCGTTCATTTACGCCTTGTTAACCAATCAGGGACTGGGCTCAAATAGTGAGGTCACCTGTTACCTGCAGCAGTGGTGCAAAAAGGGCAAACGCAATATATGCCTTTCATAGGGACGCCAATAGTGATGTGTTCTTTTTAACAGTCTGTGTGTCGGTCGTGAACGATCCGGCTCTTTTGAGTCTTTACAGTGAACGATATGAACAGGTTCACGGAGGTGAAGTTTTTTTTTTTTTTATTCCTCTTTGGGGGAGGGGCGTCACTTTAGTTGTGCTGCTTATTTTGCGAAACAAAAGTCACTGCTGCAGCCTGCAGCCCCACGAGGAGCTCAAAGTGAGCATAAGGCAACAAGTTTGAGAAATAAAGTCCTAATGAAATAATAAACACGGTTACAGAGGAGATCACGTTGAAGCTTGCGTTGTTTTCTCCCTTTTGCGCGAGGGAGAGAGAGGGAGAGGAGGAAAAGTTACGTGAATGAAGCAACAGAAGCTTAATCGGGCCGTGTGATTGTTTTTTTGTGATAACAAACTCCATAGAGGGAAATGTTGATGTTATATTGTGTGAAATAGTGACATTTTCATTAAAATAAAGTCAATTCAGAGGGTATTTATTTTCTTTAAAAAAAAAAGAAACCACCATCAAAGAGCCGTGTGTGTGGGAGGGGGGGGTAGTTGCGCCCCTGACCTGCAGCATGGAGGACAAGTTGATCATGGCGGTTTGCGCTCGGCCTGAGTTGTATGACACGCCTCCTAATTATGACGCTTGCAAAACTTCACGCTCCACAAACAGGCGTTTCTCGCGAGTGTGAAGCGGCCATGTTTGGCGTCCAACTAGAGGCTGACGGAGCGTGGACGCACGTTCGGTCTGAATGCACCTTTACAGTATCGAGCTAAGGAATTGACCCGAACTCCTCCACCGATTTCCCCCTTGCCTGACAATACAGCACACCTGCACTTTCGGACAAATCCCCCATTTTTAATTTTTTTTACTTTTTCGCGTTTCGTCCTTGTGGGTTACCGTAGCGCAGTGTGAGCCATGCCCCCTCCCCCGCGTAACACCGTCAAAACAACAACATGCGCGATGTAAAGTGATTACAGAATGATATGAATGAAGTATGTCCCTTGAGTTGCTCATATTTGCGAAGAAAGGGCTCAGGATTTGCGTCTTGGATGAACTCTGACAAGTTGAACCACTGCCTTGCTAGCTAGCTAACTGTTTCCTAACTTTTAGCCTGACGCTAACAACAACACGGTGAAGAAAACCGCAATGCAAACGCGGTTTAAGGCTAATAATAACTAACCTAACCTTCATCTTATCTTCTGTGTTCTTCCAGGTGAAGGTAGAGATTTAAGTGAATTTAGATGAATAAAGAGAATAAAATAGCTGTATAATGAATTTGCCCCATTGTATAAAAGGTTTTGATTTTGAAGTATTTTGTCAGGTGTCATATGTAAATGGTAAATGGTCTCAACTTATATTGCGCTTTTCCACCTATGTTAGGCACTCAAAGCGCTTTACAGCAAGGAACCAGTCACCCATTCACACTCATTCATACACCAATGTACGCAGACACTGGAGGCAAGGTGGGTGAAGTGTCTTGCCCAAGGACACAACGACAGTGTGCATCTTTAGGAGGCGGGATTCGAACCCCCAACCTTCCGATCATGAGACGACCCGCTCGACCATCTGCG
Organism: Neogobius melanostomus; assembly: GCA_007210695.1. NCBI lineage: Eukaryota > Metazoa > Chordata > Actinopteri > Gobiiformes > Gobiidae > Neogobius > Neogobius melanostomus. Next base: position 47,462 of record VHKM01001242.1, on the reverse strand, counting down.
CCACCATCGCCCCACCCTGCCCTAATGCCAGAGGCTCATTTACTTTTTATTTTGGGATTGTTTACGCATTTTAACTCTTGAGGACAATCAGAGCAATAAAGTGGCACTTTTGACAATATACTGTATCTGATCTGCAGTCATTTTTAAGTGCATTGAAGAAGAAAAAAATCGAAAATCGAATCGAAACTCGAATTTTCTTTAAAAATCGGAGATTTTCTTTTCAGGCAAAATCGCCCAGCCATAGGTCAAGGGTGAGCCTCCCACCACCAAACGTATTCATATTTTTGGGATAAATAAATGAACATTTCATCATCATCACTGCTTGAACAGAATAGAATTGAGCCTAACATAAAAGTTATTATATTCCAGTATTTTAAGGCTTTGGAGGAAAAAAACAAACAAACAACAATAGACAATAGCAATAGATTAATACAGAATAATAAAGAGCCTAATAATAAACTAGGACTACTCAGAACTAAGCCAGGATTCACATCTAAACCAGGCCAAAGGCCTAATACAGAATGAGACCAGTACATCTCAAACAACATGACTAACTCCTGCTCAGCCACTGCTCCTCAGCGCTGAGCAGACAGACCATGGAAAATAATAAATAAGGGCGGACCAAACGCTGTTCTGTCCAGACCTCGCGCTTTACGAAAAAACTCAGTAAATGAAGCGCTCCTTGGAGATGGCGCGCTCATCCACATATTCAGCTTCAGCCTCGTTTACCTGTTAACTTTGCAAAGAGCATCTCTGCGCTTGTACATTTCCCACAAACACGTATTGAATGAAGTCAGAGCAGAAAGGAAGAAAAATGCACCTGTCAAATGAATGATTCAGATGTTAATACAAATACCAGAACAAATAAGGACTGTGTCAGTCCCCCGTATACTAAGCACTAAAACATTAAAAACTCACAAAACAAACGCCGGCGTGCGACCAAATAACTTAATACAAATACCCAAGAGTAAACTTAACATTAACAAACAATAAACAAAGTGCTAAGCACATAACGTGTGGGTTGTTGAATATTAGATCAATCTCATCAAAGTCCTTTTTAGTAAACGACTTAATTTGCGATAACAACTTTGACCTTCTCGCCCTAACTGAAACATGGCTTCAGCAGGTTGGGCTTAATGAATCTACCCCTCCTAGTTATGTTAATTTTCAGGCTGCTAGAACCACAGGCCGAGGTGGTGGGGTTGCAGTGATATCACACTCTAATCTTGTTCTAAATCCCAAAAATAACCTAAAGTTTAATTCGTTTGAAAGTCTAACACTGTCTCTTACCTGTCCCAAATAGAAAAAACAAAAAGCTTTACTACTTGCTATTATTTATCGACCCCTGGACCCTATTCAAACTTCTTAGCAGAGTTCTCTGAGTTTTTAGCCAGTATAGTGTTGGATTGGAATAAAATTATAATAGTAGGTGATTTTAACATTCATGTCGATAATAATAGTGATTGTCTGAGCAAGGCATTTAGTGCCTACTAGATGGGGTTGGTTTTACACAAAATGTGAATCAACCCACTCACTGTCATAAACACACTCTTGATCTGGTTTTAACATATGGGATTGAAATTAGCGACCTAAACATTCTCCCTCAGAATCCCGCGCTTTCTGACCATTTTCTAATTACATTCAAATTCCTAATCGAAGATTATACTAATCCACATGATAAAATTCAATTAAAACGTACACTATCTGAAAAAGCTGTGTTAAAATTTAGAGAAATGATCCAGCCAGTCTTTAATACTATATCTATAGAGAATAGCTCGCTTATTGATTTAAATGAAAGTGATCAGTTTGTCGACAGTGTTATGCGCACACTAAAACAGCCCTTGATGTTGCGGCCCCACTGAAACAGAAAGTTGTTCGGCCTAGGTGCATCGCTCCCTGGCATAACGCAGAAACACGCGCGCTTAAGCAAAAGACTCGTGAATTAGAACGGTTATGGCGCAAGTCTAGCACTGAGCAATCTCTTAGATCTTGGAGAAATAGCCTACTCGCCTATAAGCAAGCCATGAGGAAAGCAAAAACTAATTACTACTCTTCATTAATTGAAGTAAATAAAAATAACCCTAGGTTTCTTTTTAACACGGTAGCCCGGCTAACAAACAGTCACAGTGCAGTAGTGCCTTCCATTCCTGATACCCTTAGCTGCGATGACTTCCTTAAATTCTTTAATGATAAAATCACAACCATTAGAAATAAAATAAATGATAAGCTTCCCTTGTCTTATTCTAATCTAAATCCAGCTGTAGAATCATTGTCTCCTTTTGAAGTCTTAGACAGGTTCATAACTGTAGATGAGGCTGAGGTATTATCAATCATTATGTCTTCAAAACCGTCAACTTGTCTTCTAGATCCAATCCCAATTAAACTCCTCAAAGAAATTACTCCTGAAATCTCAGATACCATATTGAAAATAATTAACTCGTCTTTAGAGAATGGGTATGTGCCAAAGTCCTTTAAATATGCTGTTATCAAACCACTTTTGAAAAAACACAATCTCGATCCTGATATTTTAGCAAACTATAGGCCCATATCTAATCTGCCTTTCATTTCAAAAGTCCTTGAAAAAGTAGTGGCTAAGCAGCTTTGCAGCCACCTACAGGGCAATAGTTTATTTGAAAAATTTCAGTCAGGATACAGAACTTATCATAGCACAGAGACCGCCTTAGTCAAAGTTACCAACGACCTGTTATTAGCAGCTGACGCCGGACTAGCTTCAATCCTAGTTCTGTTAGACCTCAGTGCCGCCTTTGACACAATCGACCACAATATTCTCCTACAGAGGTTAGAAACTGACGTAGGCATTAGGGGAACAGCCTCTCTTGGTTTAAATCTTACTTATCTGATAGGCACCAATGTGTTAATGTAAACCAACAGTCCTCACCGTGTTCCAAAGTGTGCTATGGGGTGCCACAGGGCTCAGTTCTCGGGCCAATTTTATTTATATTGTACATGCTTCCACTAGGTAACATAATCCGAAATCACAATATAAATTTCCACTGCTACGCGGACGACACACAGCTGTACTTATTAATGAAACCAGGTCAGACAGATAAATTGGATACGCTTAGTTCCTGCGTAAAAGCCATTAACACCTGGATGACTGTAAATTACCTCCTCCTTAACCCTGATAAAACCGAGGTTATTATATTAGGTCCTCAAAACTGAGAGTCTTTATCTCAGCAGATCATCTCCCTGGATAATGTTAGCGTATCGACGAGCTCTACAGTAAAAAACCTTGGAGTTCTGTTTGACCAAGACCTCTCTTTTAAAACACATATAAACCAGGCTTGTAAAATTGCGTTCTTTCACCTGCGCAACATTGCTAAAATACGAAATATCCTACCTAAAAGTGATGCAGAAAAACTTATCCATGCCTTTGTTTCATCAAGGCTGGACTACTGTAACTCCCTGCTAGCAGCGTGTCCTAAAAGTTCCCTAAAAAGTTTTCAATTAGTTCAAAATGCAGCTGCAAGATTGTTAACGCGTACAAAAAGAAGAGAACACATTACACCTGTGCTAAAGTCTCTCCGTTGGCTTCCTGTTGAGTTTAGAATCAAATTTAAAATCCTGCTCCTCACATTTAAAGCCATAAGGGTATGGCTCCGCTTTATCTCCAAGACGCTATCGTTCCATATCAGCCAACCAGAGCACTGCGCTCTCAAAACTCAGGGCTACTAGTGATTCCTCGGGTCTCCAAAATCACTGTAGGAGGAAGAGCCTTTAGCTACCAAGCTCCGGTTTATGGAATAAACTTCCAGCTCACGTTAAAGAAGCAGACACAGTCCCTACATTTAAGACTAGGCTCAAAACGTACCTCTTTGAATTAGCTTATGATCAGGTCAGTTAGGTAAAGCACTAACCCTCAGCCTGAAGTAAAGCTGCCTTAGGAGAAACACTGCTGTGGGAAGTACGGTACAATGAGCGCTATCCTCTTCTTCTTCTTACTGCAACTTGTCCTATTATGATACAATATTTATCTTATCTGTAGTCTGTTCATTACTATTCACATGGTGTCTCCTGTCCCACTCCCCCTTGGGAGTGCCTGTCTAGATCGAACGGAGGAACCCGGCTGAACGGAGGAACCCTGCCTACTGATTGACAGCAAGGACTGGATGGTCTCGATCCTGGCCCTTCTGCTGAGGGGATCCCATCGGCCTGGGTCTCTATAGCCTGTCCGTCCATGGGAGTGGATCTTTCCAGCCTCTGTGGTTCTCCCCGAGGTTTCTCGTTTCTCCCACCGGGTTTTTGAGTTTTTCCTTGCCGTGCTGGAGAGTCTAAGGACAGGGGACGCCCGCGCCGCTCGTCGCCAGTGCTGACGCTCATTTGGACATTATGTTTGCCTGGATACTTGATTTAAATGTTGTAATCTGTAAAGCACTTTGTGATGCCTTCGGTATGAAAGCGCTTTATAAATAAGTTTGATTGATTGATTGATGTTATTTAGTAAAGTTAGCGCCCTGGGAGCGAGGTTTAGCGTGTTGACCGGTTAAACACGAGCGCTGCCGGTGCAGAGCAGTTTTCCAAAACTCACGTTCCATCAACTGGTGTCCTTACCTTAAAGTCTCTGGTTAAGCCCTTTGCACCGGTGAAGGAACACACGCTGCACCTGCTGCAGACCGTGAAGAGTCCTGCTTCTGCATGGGATAATCCGAGCAAAAAACATGATTCACACCGTCCTTGTGCTTCGGTTTGATAAAATCTGTCAGTCCGTCCAACGATAAGCCTCCTGTTTTCTCAGTTTAGCGTCTTACACCGTTTAACAGAGCCATGTTTTCATTTGAGCCGCGCTAGGAGATGATGGTCCGGAGCCGGAGGCACACTGCTACGCAAAGTGCCGCGAACTTGCTTTGGAGCGACGCGAATGCGGCGCGGATAATGCTGGAATTTTTTTTTTTTTTTTTATGGAAAATGAGTCAGATTTAATTTTTTGGCCCCGGGACGCATATTGAGTAGGCCCAACCTAGTACTTTTATTGCATTTATTGATTTATCTCACAGGCAGAATTTCGTATGTGCGTGAAAATGACAAAGTTGCAATCATGAACTTTTTTTTTTGCCATGCAAAGGTGGGGGAACGCCGTTCCCGACCGTTCCGCCCACTTTAACCCCTGCTTCTGTCCTCTGTAACCCTGACCGTAAGGCGGCAGGAAACAGGCTCAAACATTTCAACTTGGAACGACATTTGAACTTTATAAGAACTCGTTTGTTTTTAGAACTATTCACGTCAGTAATTTACAGGAGCAACTCGAAAAAGACACATTCAACACTTGAGACGTTTCTTCTGCCAGATTTGACTCAGAAAACTGCTGAGGGGGCGGGACTAGAGTTGCTTTGGTAACAGCAGAACCAATCAGAACATAGAGCCCGTAAACATCAACTTCTGCTGATTCGTACAAAACAAAGTAATACAGAAATAAACACACAGTAAGAGGGGTCCGTTAGCATTAGCCTGTTCAATGTATTTTTTCCTATAGCAAGTAGCATTAGCCTGTTCAATGTATTTTCCTAAACCATTAGCATTAGCCTGTTCAATGTATTTTTTCCTATAGCCATTAGCATTAGCCTGTTCAATGTATTTTTCCTTTATCCATTAGCATTAGCCTGTTCAGTGTAATTTTCCTATAGCTATTAGCATTAGCCTGTTCAGTGTAATTTTCCTATAGCCGCTAGCATTAGCCTCTTCAGTGTATTTTTCCTATAGCCGTTAGCATTAGCCTCTTCAGTGTATTTTTCCTATATCCATTAGCATTAGCCTGTTCAATGTATTTTTTCTATAGCCGCTAGCATTAGCCTGTTCGTGTATTTTTGCTATAGCTGTTAGCATTAGCCTCTTCAGTGTATTTTTCCTATAGCCATTAGCATTAGCTTGTTCAATGTATTTTTCCTATAGCCATTAGCATTAGCCTATTCCGTGTATTTTTCCTATAGCCGCTAGCATTAGTCTCACACATCCTAAATTATGAATGGTTCAGATGTTTTCAGCTATCGTCCACATTTAAGTTTATAAATCCTTAATGAATGTCCAGACCGTTGAAGACGTAACTTTAGATCAGAACGTATAAAAGTGTCTCTGAGCTAAAGGCTGAATCAGATTGTAAAGTTGTAAATTGTAAAGTTATCATATGTATTGCATTTGTTTACTGTTGCTAAATGAATTTGTGTAACTCTTTAAACCCTTGCTGTGCTCCAAACCACTCAAGCTGACCCAGGTGGTTTGTCTGTAGGGTCGTAAAGCCATAAACCCCAGGAAGGGAACATTTTGACCAATGACCCTTGACTGAATGTCAACACAAAGAGTTTGTGTCCTGTGGGCGCAGTAAAGGGGGTTAAGCCCCCACTCTAACTAAAGCAGGGGGGGTTATGACTTCCCACCAGAACGGAAAAATACACGGGCACATTAAACAAGGCACTGGATTACAAACATGTTTAAAAGGGGATTTTATCATGACATGAGGCTGGACAGAAGGTACTACACACTCAAACACGCACGTATTGAAAAAATACCTGAGAGAGGAAAGAGGCGAGATTTGCCTCAAGTGTCAGAGAAATGTAGGCTGGTAAAACTATTCCACTGTCACCAAAGCATCAGCAAAGAATCAGGAAACAGTTTTCATTCATATCTTAATACTTAGCAGCAACAGTGCAGAGTTTTGTTTCTACAGAATCGCGCAGCAGTGGCTTTGCCTGAAGTGAACACATACGAGCGTCTGATTACAAGACCTTCAAGCGTCTAAATAGAAGCAACAGCGCGGTTCGGTGTGTACGCACACAGTCACTGCACGTGCATCGGAGCGCGGGCTGATCTTGATGCTGGTGATGACTGTCAGAGATAACATAAAATCGCCATTCATCATACTGGGTCAAGCTGTACAGTCGTACTATCTCTGTTATAGCCTTGACTGGGGGTGCTCAGGCGCCTACTATCAGCCACTGAATGCTTTGCTTGCGTGTGAGTATGACGCTCTTAAGGTGCGTTCTGACCAAACGTGCGTCCACGCTCCGTCAGCCTCTAGTTGGACGCCAAACATTGCCGCTTCACACTCGCGAGAAACACCCGTTTGCGGCGCGTGGTGTTTTGCAACTGTCATAATTAGGAGGCGTGTCATACAACTCAGGCCAAGCGTAAACCGCGATGATCAACTTCCGCCATGCTGCGGGGACACACACACGGGAGTTTGTTATCACAAAAAACAATCACACGGCCGATTAAAAGCAATTCTTTCATTCATGTAACTTTTCCTCCTCTCCCTCTCTCTCCCACTCTCAGAGGGGAGAAAACAACGCAAGTGAAAGAGGTGTTTTGCTTCAACGCGATCTCCTCTGTAACCGTGTTTATTATTTCATTAGGACTTTTATTTCTCAAACTTGTTGCCTTATGCTCACTTTGAGCTCCTTGTGGGGGGTGGAGATGACTGTCCCTCTGCCAATCCTACACTCCTCTCTGCCCCACTCCAGCAGTGACTTTTGTTTCGCAAAATAAGCATGCACAACTAAAGTGACTAAAGTGACGCCCCTCCCCCAAAGAGGAATTTAAAAAAAAAATCTCCGCGAACCTGTTCATATCGTTTACTGTACAGACTCGTTCAAAAGAGCCGGATCGTTCACGACCGACACATCACTTTCGGCGCCCCTATGAAAGGCATATATTGCGTTTGCCCTTTTTGCGCCACTGCTGCAGGTAACAGGTGACCTCACCATTTGAGCCAGTCCCTGATTGGTTAACAAGGCGTAAATGAACGCACGTGTAGATTGTGATTACATGAGTGCATGAAGCAGTGGGCGTGGCATCCCTGCTGTGTACCGCGCTGTTCTCCCTGGCTTTGACGCGTTTATCCTCATCTGCTCACATTTGCAACGCTTCATACGCGCGGACGGCTTTGCTTACATTTCGAAGCGTCGACATAGGGTTAACATGGAAGTTGGTGGCGTGTCAGCGTTTGGTCTGTACGCACCATTAGACGGTATTTACGTTCCTTCTGTGGAAGCACAGACAGACTTGAATGTTAGGACTAACACAATGTCTTGAGTTCATGTCTCCAGGTCCCGTAATGATGGTAAATAAACTTCTCCTGCATAAGACATCCTGACTGCTGCCTGTTCTTCATCGATCCTCTCGATCATCTTTGTTAGTTTCTCTAACAATGACATCATCATTCATGTGGGATTATCTCTCCAGCTCGTCCACTCACCACTTGAGATCCACAATGCACTGGTCTTTTCTCATGTTCTGGAGGCGTAGTTGTTTGACCTCCTGCTCTGACAGCACTCACATCACCACAGAGCTTTATCTCCTCTGACTCCTGGTGTGGGGCGTCTCCTCCCTGGTGGCACAGGTGCAGGTGATGTTTACGCTGATGTTTCCAGTTGAAGTGGGAAAAACTCTGCTCCGCACGAGCGTGACCAAACTTGCCTGGCGAGACCAGAATGATCCTCCTCTATATTTTATACAGAGGGATCAGTCTGGGACTCACGCCCTCGTTGGCGGCATCAGTAAAGTCAAACGAGCCCGAGCATCAGATTAGTTTATTTGTGGTCACGTGTTGTTCACAGCAGCGTCATCACAGGACGAGGAAGTCCCTCAATAACAATCTACGAACGAGAGAAAGAGCTTTTCTCCAGTCGTTGGTAAATGACCAAAACACATCGTCAGTGAGTTTTGTGATTCATAAACCTGTGTGAATATTAACACAGATCAGCTAATAACACATCAACGGCAGACGCCCTTCGCTGATTGGTTTACTCCACTTCCTGTTTGCTTGTGTTTGTACCGGTGAGTCTGGTTTCCAGGCAAACCTAACTCCCCCAGGACACGAGCTCGTAGCTCCAAACACTCAGAGAAGAGAAGAAGTCCAGGCAGAATAGGAACAGTCTGTACCAAGTAACAAACAGCACAAGAAGCAGTCGTCCCATCAATACTAATGAATCCAAAACACAAGTGAAACAGGAAGTGACATGCGTAAAGGTGCCTTCACACCTAACACGGATCGCACAGCAAGTCTGGTTGATTACTGAGTATTGTCAATGTGAAATGCGTGCACATGTGCGGGTGATGAGTGTGTGTGGCGGCAGGTGCATTAGAGCGGTGAGAATCAGCAGCAATGTGTGTCAGAGCGGCGTGAACACGGTGTGAGGAGGCAAACACACACATTTAAGAAAAGTGTAGATCATCTTAATTTGGGACAACATAACCACTTTACTACATCATAAAGACACACGTGAAACAGAGACACGTCTGGAAAGAGGAAGTATTCATGATGATCAGCAGCTGTGGTTTGAAATGCCTTTCTCGCCCAGGCATTCGGATCACAGTAATCATACGCTTCAATAAACTTATGAAAACACGGGCACATTAAACAAGGCACTGGATTACAAACATGTTTTAAATGGATTTTATCATGACACGAGGCTGGAAGGTACTACACACTCAAAGCCACACATATCGAAATAATATCCAGGAGAAAGTGTCAGAGGAATGTAGGCTGGTAAAATTATTCCACTGTCACCAAAGTACAAGCAGAAGAAGAATCAGGAAACTATTTTCATTCACATCTTAGTGTTTAGCAGCAACAACGCAGCGTTTTATTCTTTACAGCAGTGGCTCTGCCTGAAGTGAACTCATGAGCATCTGATTGCAGCCTTTCAAGCGACCAGGTGGAGACAGCTACACTGCGTTCCAAATTATTATGCAAATGACATATTTCTCTCAGATTTTCTAAACTGTCAACTCAAATGTCAGTCAGCATAATTTTCAAGGCTTTAACTGTTAGAGGATCATTTGAATGTGGTTGAAAAAACCTCCCAATGATAATTTTTTTCAAAAAATATATAGTAAAAACTCAAAATCTACTGTTCCAAATTATTATGGAACTCATCGTTTCAATACATTTTAAAGCTTGTAATTAACTGAAAATGGTCATTTGTTGAATTTGTAGCTTTAGGAGGTCATATTTACTGAAATCACAAGCTATTTCAATGAAAAACAGTCCAAGTTATATATTTTAACATAGGTGCGTTATTTGAGCAGCTTCAAAACTCTTACATCCATTAAACTTGTGTTTGGAGAGTTTCTGCTTGAATTTCTTTGCAGGATGTCAGAATAGCCTCAGAGCTGCTGTTTGGATGTGAACTGCCTCCCACCCTCATAGGTGTTTGCTTGAGGCTCCAAAGGTTCTCCATAGGGTTGAGGTCAGGGGAGGAGAGGGTCCACATCATGAGTTTCTCTCCTTTATGCCCATAGCAGCCAACAATGCAGAGGTATTCTTTACCGCAGGACATGGTGCGCTGTCCTGCATGAAGATGATTTTGTTCTTTTTGTACCATGGAAGAAAGCGGTCAGAAACACATATTTTTCAGAGGTCATTTCACAACTTCAGGGGAGCCTCTGAGCCCCTTAACTGGTGGAGCCTATCCAGCCTCCTTAAGTGGTGGGGTTTGAGCCGAATGATCCTGGAGCCTCCACCTTAACGTGGTGGAGGGTTTGAGCCCGAATGATCCTGGAGCCTCCACCTTAACGTGGTGGAGGGTTTGAGCCTGAATGATCCTGGAGCCTCCACCTTAACGTGGTGGAGGGTTTGAGCCTGAATGATCCTGGAGCCTCCACCTTAACGTGGTGGAGGGTGGGGGTCCACCTTAACGTGGTGGAGGGTCTGAGCCTGAATGATCCTGGAGCTCCACGTTAACGTGTGGAGGGTTTGACCTGAATGATCTGGATTCTCCACCTTAACGTGGTGGAGGGTCTGAGCCTGAATGATCCTGGAGCCTCCACCTTAACGTGGTGGAGGGTCTGAGCCTGAATGATCCTGGAGCCTCCACCTTAACGTGGTGGAGGGTCTGAGCCTGAATGATCCTGGATTCTCCACCTTAACGTGGTGGAGGGTTTGAGCCTGAATGATCCTGGAGCCTCCACCTTAACGTGGTGGAGGGTTGAGCCTGAATGATCCTGGAGCCTCCACCTTAACGTGGTGGAGGGGTTTGAGCACCTGAATGATCCTGAGCTCTGTTGTCGGGGCTTCGTGCCCCTGGTAGGGTCTCCCAGGGCAAACAGGTCGTAGGTGACGGGTCAGACAAAGAGCGGTTCAGAAGCCTCTTATGAGAGACCAACAGGCCCGGTTAGAACCATGAGGCCGTCCTTCTTTGGACCCACCACCTGCAGGGGGCGCTATAGGGGCTGGTGCAATGTGATTTGGGCAGCTCCAATAGGGCTGGAAAGGGGAAGTGCGAGAATTTGCGAGATTTCCGTCCACGGATACAAACACACGCTGGTTGTCCTGTACTGATATCGTGGACTTCATACGCTCTGATGGCTTTTTCGGTGTTATTTTGGACACATTTCGTCACTGGGACGAAAAACTTCGTATACGGCCATGCTAGTCGCTGAGTGGATCGGCAAATGCCCCGCTCAGGTTTGTGGCATGGTCCCATTTAGTGATAATAATCGAGTAAGTTATACTCGTAGTGACATGCGCCTTTTTATATCTGTAGACACCTTGGTCAAGGAGGTTCGACACGCCCGCCTGCCTTTGATTCACTTTTTTTTTATTCCCCTGTCACTGGACATGTGGAGCTCTGTATGTGAGGGCAACACCTCTACTGTGAAACAAACCACAAACTAAATATGGTCCTAACCTCTAAACCCCACTTTAACCAAGTGCATTTTCATCACTTTGGCTTTTGTTGATTTTTGTCATGTTTTATAACCTTTTTTGTCACGTTTGTCGCTTTTTTGTTGTGTGTTATGCTTGTTGCTGAACTGGTGAAAATGTGCTCGGTTAAGGTGGGGGTTAAGAGCTTTAACTAAAAGAAAAAGTAAAATAAACTCAAGTCTTTGGTATAAATTGCCTCTGTAAACTATTTTATCAACAACGGACCTACGTGCCTTAATGTGCTGGTGTTGGTCGTCTCCAGCTGGCGTTGATTGGCATTTTGTGTTGAACTAAGGCTAATCACTCGCTATGTCATGAAAGCATTTTGCACTATTCAATTCAGCCGCCTCCTCAAACAGCTGGTTGTTTGTATCCGAGCGAAGAACCGGAAGTGCTTCTGGTATGAGACTTTCCAGCCCTATAGCTGCCCCCACGACCCGGCAATGGAAAAGTGGAAGAAGATGGATGGAGCCTGAAGAGGCCGACCAGCTCTCTCCCCATGAATCCAGGCCAAAAACATGACTCCGCCCGCTCCTTGCTGATGTCACAGCCTTGTTGGGACATGTTGGCCATTCACTAACCATCCACTACTCCATCCATCTGACCATCTAGGGTTACACGGCACTCATCAGTGAACAAGACCGTTTGGAAATGAGTCTTCATGCATTTCTGGGCCACTGCAGCCGTTTCTGCTCGTCAGCTTCAATGAACAGTTTAGGGGAGGCCAGATAGAAGGTTTATGCACAACTGCAGCCTCTGGAGGTCCTACAGCTTGATGTTAGGGAGACTCCAGAGGCACCAGCAGCTTCAAACACTGGTTTTCTGCTTTGTAGCAGCTGTTCTCTTAATCTGATGTATTTGTTTGGCAGAAACCGTCCTCATTGTGCCTTTATCTGCACAAACCCGTGTGTGTCTGAATCAGCCACAAATCTCTTAACAGTACGATGATCACGCTTCATCTTTCATGAAATATCGAAGGTTTTCATACCGAGTCCAAGGCATTCAACTGTTTCACGCTTTTCATCAGCTCCTGATCCTTTTTCTTTCCCTTATTGCTTGGAAATGTTGGTCTGTTTAATAATGTGGAACGTCCTTTTTCAGTAGTTTTTCCCTTAACTGGACTTAACCTGAAAACTAATCATCACAGGGTCTGAGATCGATGTCAGTGATGGAAGTCCAGGAATAGATCATTTAGACAATTTAGTAGTAAATGAAACCGCTGAACACATAGCTGGTCCATTGTGTCATATCATTAATCTTGTTTGAGAGTTGAATTTATCCTACTCAGTGGAAGGAAGGCAACATCATTCCATTAATAAAGAGCAGAAACTACCCTTCAATGGTCCGCATTGCAGACTAATAAGCTCCTCCCTGCACTTAGCAAAGTTATGGAGAAAATCATTCATTCACAAATGTGTAACTATTTATGGAAAACAACGTAATGACAAACAGCGTGCATACAGGAAGGCACACTCCACATGCACGGCACTTATACAGATGACAGATGGATGGCTTCAAAGTCTGGACATTTCTGAATGAGTCTGTGTGGTCATGCTGGACTTTAGTGCTGCATTCGATGTATTGAGTTACGGTTTAACTTCTTCTGCCATTCTACTCATGCAAAGTTATCTCAGAACTCAGAAGGTTTTTTACAATGGTTTTCTGTCTGACAGTAAAAGTGTAGAATGGGGATGACCACAGGTAGTTGTTTAGGACCTCTTCTCTTCTCTGTTTTGATTAATGATTTACCTTTGACTATGAAAGTGCATCCATGACGTTGTTTTATTGCATCATGAAAATCTATGTACATTTTAAGCCAAATATATATGTTATTATATTAGTTTTTTAAATAATGCATATACATATTTTTGTATAAAAACATGTAAATGCTGTTGGAATGGACCCAGGAAGACTAGCTGACTGCTTATTGCCCTCAGCTGATGGGATCCATATAAATAAACAAATAAACAGTTACAGTGTGAAAAACTCTGCTCCGCACGAGCGTGACCAAACTCTAGCCTGGCGAGACCAGAATGATCCTCCTCTATATTTTTATACAGAGGGATCAGTCTGGGACTCACGCCCTCGTTGGCGGCATCAGTAAAGTCAAACGAGCCCGAGCATCAGATTAGTTTATTTGTGGTCACGTGTTGTTCACAGCAGCGTCATCACAGGACGAGGAAGTCCCTCAATAACAATCTACGAACGAGAGAAAGAGCTTTTCTCCAGTCGTTGGTAAATGACCAAAATACATCGACAGTCGGTGAGTTTTGTGATTCATAAACCTGTGTGAATATTAACACAGATCAGCTAATAACACATCAACGGCAGACGCCCTTCGCTGATTGGTTTATTCCACTTCCTGTTTGCACCAGGCACCAGGCAAACCTAACTCCCCAGGACACGAGCTCGTAGCTCCAAACACTCAGAGAAGAAGAAGAAGTCCAGGCAGAATAGGAACAGTCTGTACCAAGTAACAAACAGCACAAGAAGCAGTCGTCCCATCAATACTAAATGAATCCAAACACAAGTGTAACAGGAAGTGAGTGAGTTGAACATTTAGCACGGTGAGTGAGCCTCACCTGGAGCTGTGTGTCCGAGCACAGTCCTGGAGATGTAGGTGGTGTCGTCCGTGTGGAGCTCACAGACGTACACTCCCTCCTGCTCCTGACTCAGCTCCTTCAGACTCAGACTGCCCCGCTCTGACACGCCCTCCACAAACGGCCTCCAGGGGGCAGTGTAGGTGACCTCTGCTCCGCTCCTGCTCACGATGGTCTGGATGTAGTTGAAGGTCCACACCAGGCTCTTCTCTGGACCATGGAGTCCACACAGGGATGGTGATGTTTGAGGACATGTCCAATGGAGCTGAGGACACACAGAGCTGTGACTCACTGTGCAGTCTGAAGCTGCTCCGCCCCCTGGCCCTGCCCCTCATCTTTCCTGGCCCCACCCCACAACCTGTCCTGGCCCCGCCCCACAACCTGTCCGGGCCCCGCCCCCACAACCTGTCCGGGCCCCGCCCCACAACCTGTCCGGGCCCCGCCCCCACACCTTCTCTGGCCCCACCCCCTCCCCTGGTTGACCTCCTGCTGATGTGATGAAGTGTAAAACAGAGGAGCCCTGACAGAGCGAACAGGAGCACACTCACGCTGCAGGCTGTAGGTGGCGCTCTTCCAGCTGTGGTCAGTGCTGATGTTACAGCTGTACTGCTGAGGAGGCTGGACGTCCAGGGAGAGGGAGCTGGTGACGGAGAAACGCCGGTCCGTCATTGGTTTGATCTGGGTTTTGTGCCGAGAGGGAGGAGCCCAGCTGACGTTGGGCTGTGGGTAGATGCTCTCAGAGCTGCAGACCAGAACATCTCCTTTCCACTCCATGGACAGAGCCTTCACAGGACCTACAGCAGAAACTCACACATCAGCTCAGACCTACATCAGCTCAGACCTACATCAGTTCAGATCTACATCAGTTCAGATCTACATCAGCTCAGACCTACATCAGCTCAGATCTACATCAGCTCAGACCTACATCAGCTCAGATCTACATCAGCTCAGATCTACATCAGCTCAGACCTACATCAGCTCAGACCTACATCAGCTCAGGGACATAATGTTGATGCCTGTTTCTTACCTTCCACTCTCAGATGAATATACTCGTCTGTTCCATGATCAGTATTTCTGTCATATACGAAACAGCGGTAGATTCCCTCGTCGTCCACTGTGACCTTGAACAGCTGCATCGAGGTGTTCCCACAAAGAACTGCTCTGGAAACAAGGAAGTGCGCCCCCTAAAGGAGGTGTCCTGTTTCTCAGGCTTCTCTTTGCCTTGATCGAAACATGAACCGTCACTGAGCCTTCAAGTTTCTTCCACTGAATCGTGAGATCTCCAGGTTTGAAGCTGCAGGGCAGAAGACAGGTCTCCATGAAGACACAGGACACGTGAGAGGACACTGGGGACAGAGAAGACACCAAGGATGAACTTCAGTAACTGAACAGAGGACCACCCCCTCACACCAGGCCAGAGGGAGTTACCTGGGGGGCTCCACTCTCCTCCTGTGGTGGTCCACAGGGTCCACAGGGTCAGCAGTATCAGCGTCAGGAGCTCCATGTGGATCTGAAACAGCACAGACACTTTCACAACAACATTTGTCTGAGTCAGAGGTGAAATATTTCAGGTCAATCCCCACTTTCCCGTTAAAGGCCTGTGCTGCTCGTGTCCTATGGAGTTCTGAAAGGATTACTCATTTATTACTGAGACCAGCTGCTGTCTGCCTCATATCGTCATAAATCATATCAGATGTTTCATAACTGATGATGTCCAGGTCTATTTACCAAAGCTCCAAACACCGACTCTGCTCTAGACTCGCTCCATCACTGCCTTTCACACAATAAACATTTTCTCCATTTGAACGAAACAAAATCTGAATTTGTTATTTTTGGCTCCGTGTTTGTCCCTCAGATTCAGTCACAAAACCTCTGACTTTGTTTCTGTTAATATTCCTCTCAAATACGACCTGTCTGTGATCTCTGTCTGAACGTGATGTGGATTGAATGTGTGGCTCAGTCGATGGAACAGCGCTGCTGTTTGAGGAAGGAAACAGGAAACAGATCTGGCAATGTTAAAGGAGCCAATACGTCAATAAACAAATCATTTAAAAAAGGAAGAGACCGTTTTCTGGACTATGGGCTTTTGTGTTTGTCAAATACGCACAAGTATCAACTTTTTATTCCACATGAAAAGTTGCATAATGCACCTTTAAGTTATTTTAGTCGTATTGGAATTCTACGCTCGTCTCCACTGCCTACAGCTGGTCAAGTCTTTCAAATGTTCCTTTTTTGGTGCAAATACCATAGTTTAAAAAGCTGCTCCTTCCTAAACACAGATCCACCAAATAAAGAGCAAGATCCTGTACCAATGGAGCGATGCACTCGTTTGTTATTTACGACGGTTTACTCACATTTCTCTTGTTTTCTTTCTCTTGCCACTCAAAGTAAAATGACCTGATTGTTAAAGAATAACATTAAATCATTATTTATCACACTGGGTCAAGCTGTAAAGTCGTACTATCTCTGTCATAGCCTTGACTGTGGAGCTCAGACTCTCAGCCACTGAATGTTTTGCTTGCGTATCAGTATGACGCTCTTAGACGGTATTTATCTCTTCTGTGGAAGCATAGACAGACTTGAATGGTAGGACCAGCGCAATGTCTGGAGTTCATGTCTCCAGGTCCCGTAATGATGGTAAATAAACTTCTCCTGTATAAGACATCCTGACTGCTGCCTGTTCTTCATCAATCCTCTCGAGCACTATTGTTATTTCTCTAACACTGACGATGAAAAACAAATGTGTCAAGGCTTTAATCTGAAGCTTCATAAATATGCAGAGGTTTGAAATTATATTTGAATGCCTTTCATAACAGCAGTTTGAAGAAGAGTGATTTCAGTGAAAGTCTCACGAGTGTTTCACTAAAACTGGCAAAACAAATACATGTTTGACTCAGAAACAAATCCCGTGGATCGTCTCTCAGACACCGGGCTGCACCGACCAGACATGACCCATTCTGGATTTGAAATATTAAAAAGTCAAATGTTTCTGCTTTTGGGCCATAAACTTCAGTAAATAAATTGTCAATGAACCCCACAACCCCCTTACACCTGCCCCATGAGCCTCTAACTCCACACAAACACCCGCTCATTCTGACTCTGCTTTGAGCCCCAGAGGAAACAATGGGAAATAAAGCCTTCTTTATATTGTCCTATTTTACTGTAAAAACTCACATTTCACTATAAACTATAAAAGTCACATGACTGACAGGCCCTGGGGCTCTGTGGAGGCCTGTCACTGCTCAGCCCGCCTCACGGGGGCGCCGTTTCCCTCCTGTCTGTCCTCTTTTGGAACAGGCTCTGTGGGAGGAGACTGAGCTGCATCATGGATTCTCTCTGGAGTCATTCACGTAAATGTGAGCAGTGACGGTGGACTGATATAAGTCTATGGTTCAGCCTCTTTAGTCCTGATCTGGTCTGGGCCTGGTGGGACTCAGCAGGTCAAACATTTTAAGCCCTGGTTCAAATCACTGCGTTAAAAGTGCTTCCTCTTATAAACTGCACAAGTTACACAATCAGAAAACAGGTTCAATCAGGAAATGGAGCGATAAGACGGGACGGCTAAATCTCCAGAATAACCGTAGAAAGGAAATAGAAAGTCTACATTTACTCCAGTGTTGACGTTTGTGCTTTGGTCTTTACAGAAACCTCAGAATAACTATAGTTAGTAACGTTCCTAAGCAGACGAGTTGCTTCACCACCCGCCTGTGCCCTCAGCCCGCGCCCCCTCACTTTTGGCCCACTTATGGCAAAACACGCATGGGCCACTTATGGCATGGTTGTTCTCATAACCAGAAGTGAGCCAAATGTGGCCCACATACAAAATATAAAATATGGCCCACACATGGCAAAACATTTCATGGGCCACAAGTGACAAAGATATGTCACTTTCGGTATTGATATCTCCAGATAAACCAGAAGTCAACCAGATGTGGCCCATTTATGGCAAAACCTATTTCAACCTGAAAAGACTCACAGAGACGTGTCGCGTTAAAGTTTCTTGAACTTAATAGAGATTGGGGCTCAGACCCCTGCGGAAGATGGCCGAACGATACAGACTGCCTGGTGTTTGATTATGATGGCCAGCATCTTCCCCCAAAAGAGGTAGCCGGGGTCTGAGCGGAACTGTATGCAAGATGGAAGGTCCCTCCGGCGAGGGAGCTGAAAAGTCCCTCCGGCGAGGGAGCAGGAAAGTCCCTCCGGCGAGGGAGCAGGAAGGACCCTCGGACGAGGGGCCGGAAGTGCCTCCGTGATGAAGCCGCCGAGAGTAGAGACAGAAGCGGCGGGGCCCTCCGACGAGGGCGGCAAGAATTATGAAAGGAGCATTGAGCTGAAAAGAATGGTATTCTGATCGGGTCGGATGTAAGATGCGTAGGCGGAGGAGGACAACCACCCAGCTGTTGTGAGGTAGCTGAAGGGAGGCCTTGGGCGGCTGCTGTGGTAGCGGCCCCTATCTGAATGAGTGTGCAGAATAATGTTGAGGGGATAGATTGCAGAGGAGGAGCGACGCTTTGAGGCATTTTTGGAACCAGGCTGCTGACATGGGGAGACCTTCCGGGGTCATGAACAAGGCTGGCCATGGCGAGCCGCGCTTGGAACGTTTTGGCAAATTCCATCATGGATCGGAAAGGATAATTAGTTCAGGGATAACTCGGCCGTCGAAGGGACTGGTGAGGCAGGGTGTCGGCTGAGGGACAGAGTTGACGGAAGGCCTGAAACTTAAGACAAAGCATCGGCGATGGTGTTAGAGTGACCGGGAATGTGACGTGCTGTGATGAAGAAGTTATTTTGGACGGCTTGCCATGTGATTCGGCGCATGAAAGCATCGACGGTTTTGAGGAGGAGCGTCCTTTGTTAATGACGTTGACTACGGCGATGTTATCGCATAAAGCGGCAATTGTTTCCGCTTCCAGATGTGCCCCCACAGACAGCAGTTTACGTCGGATGCAGAGTTTTGAGATGAGGGAGCATGTAGTGCCGCGGTCTGTGCAAGAGACTATTGGGATGAGCACTCTTAAGACGTGACAGAGCATCGGCGATAGCATGATATGGCCGAGAGTAGGACGAGCTGGAATCGAAATTTGTGATCTACGCGTGAAAGGCGTATAGATTTTGAAGAGGTTTGCCCTGATGGAAACCCCCCAAAGAGGGGGGAGCGCGTCCGGAACCGAAACGAAACAACTGCCGGGCGTGCGAGGCAGGGCGACAGCCGGGCGTGCGAGGCAGGGCGACAGCCGGGCGTGCGAGGCAGGGCGACAGTGGGCCGTGTGCAGCGGGGAGACGGCGTGCAGCTGTCTGATAGTTGAGTATTTGAAATACTTATTCAGAGAACAAAAATGACCTGAGATCAAACGTGGAGCATCTACAAGCGCCAACATGCCATTAGTACATGATAGGCATCGCACCTCAACATTCGAAACCATTTAGTTCGGATGTTGGGGAGACGGCGCCTCCGATAAGTTATCCACGGCGTGGAATATTGACAAGCCGCTACCGGGAGGCCCGGCTCCATCCGACCGTGGTTGTGACGTGTCCTATAGTGAAGGTTACACGGAGCAGAAATAAACCGATCAGCAATCACGTGACGGAAGCCTTAGCCAGGACATGAAACCATGCGAAAGATCGGCCATGTTAGAATTCAGGTAGAGAAGCGACAGGACTTGTCGAAATGTTGGCGTGATTTGTGGGGCAAACTGCCCATTAACTATGTAACGAGTGAGCCGGTGGTGCGCCTGCCATTGAGAAAACCACGACGGTGTTGTGGTTGGTTACGATTAACTATTCGATGAGTGTTGAATAATGCGAATGCGCCACGATTTACCCGACTTTTGGTCAGTTTGAGTGATCTGAATGAAATCATTCATCATTTACTTAGTGAACATGGAAACAGGAGGCCGTGGGCTGCGCAAAGCAGGGAGATGGCGGCCGTGCGAGCAGAGCCGGCCCTTCTGGGGCCTTAAGCAAAATCCATGCGGGGGCCCGACAGTACCCATGCATATCGACGAAGAGCGAACCAGAGCACGGTCGACACGTTTTACTGTGCGGTGGAGCAGGGCAGAACATGGTGACCCCAATTCATGCCTTTGCCCCTGTGACGGTGGCGCAGTTGGTAGAGCGGGTCGTCTCGTGATCGAAAGGTCGTGAGTTCGAATCCCAGCTTCCGCAAATGCACACTGTCGTTGTGTCCTTGGGCAAGACACTTCACCCTCCTTGCCTCCAGTGTCTGCGTACATTGGTGTATGAATGAGAGTGTGAATGGGTGACTGGTTCCTTACTGTAAAGCGCTTTGGGCCTGATAAAGGTAGAAAAGCGCTATATAAGTTGAGTCCATTTGTGTAAGAACCACCAACACTAAGCCACTGTGAGACTGGGATTAAAACTACTAGTCTATTTCCCCTGCTTTTAAATGGTAACTGGCAAACGGTCACAGTCTCTCACCGTTGGACCACGACCCACGAATTGGGAAGCGCTGATTTAAACCAACTGAAACCAGCACCCGACGTTTATTCCTGACTTACTGCTGAGAATTAGCCTGTGAGCGGCCCAATTCAGTTTAGACTGCACGTTCGGAGAACCGGAGTTACTGTTGGTAACCGTGCCTGTGTCAGAGAACCGGAGTTACTGTAGGTAACCGTGCTTGTGTCGGAACCGAGTCTGTAGTAACGGCTGTGTCGGAGAACCGGAGTTACTGTAGGTAACCGGCTTGTGTCGGAGAACCGGAGTTACTGTAGGTACCGCGCTTGTGTCGGAGAACCGGAGTTACTGTAGGTAACCGGCTTGTGTCGGAGAACCGGAGTTACTGTAGGTAACCGCGCTTGTGTCGGAGAACCGGAGTTACTGTAGGTAACCGCGCTTGTGTCGGAGAACCGGAGTTACTGTAGGTAACCGCGCTTGTGTCGGAGAACCGGAGTTACTGTAGGTAACCGTGCCTGTGTCAGAGAACCGGAGTTACTGTAGGTAACCGCGCTTGTGTCGGAGAACCGGAGTTACTGTAGGTAACCGTGCTTGTGTCGGAGAACCGGAGTTACTGTAGGTAACCGCGCTTGTGTCGGAGAACCAGAGTTACTGTAGGTAACCGCGCTTGTGTCGGAGAACCAGAGTTACTGTAGGTAACCGCGCTTGTGTCGGAGAACCGGAGTTACTGTAGGTAACCGCGCTGTTCGAAACAGAGTTACTGTGGTAACCGCGCTGGTCGAGAACCGGAGTTACTGTAGGTAACCGCGCTTGTGTCGGAGAACCAGAGTTTACTGTAGGTAACCGCGCTTGTGTCGGAGAACCGGAGTTACTGTAGGTAACCGTGCCTGTGTCGGAGAACCGGAGTTACTGTAGGTAACCGCGCTTGTGTCGGAGAACCGGAGTTACTGTAGGTAACCGCGGCTTGTGTCGGAGAACCAGAGTTACTGTAGGTAACCGCGCTTGTGTCGGAGAACCGGAGTTACTGTAGGTAACCGTGCCTGTGTCGGAGAACCGGAGTTACTGTAGGTAACCGCGCTTGTGTCGGAGAACCGGAGTTACTGTAGGTAACCGCGCTTGTGTCGGAGAACCGGAGTTACTGTAGGTAACCGCGCTTGTGTCGGAGAACCAGAGTTACTGTAGGTAACCGCGCTTGTGTCGGAGAACCGGAGTTACTGTAGGTAACCGCGCTTGTGTCGGAGAACCAGAGTTACTGTAGGTAACCGCGCTTGTGTCGGAGAACCGGAGTTACTGTTGGTAACCGCGCTTGTGTCGGAGAACCGGAGTTACTGTTGGTAACCGCGCTTGTGTCGGAGAACCGGAGTTACTGTAGGTAACCGCGCTTGTGTCGGAGAACCAGAGTTACTGTAGGTAACCGCGCTTGTGTCGGAGAACCGGAGTTACTGTAGGTAACCGCGCTTGTGTCGGAGAACCGGAGTTACTGTTGGTAACCGCGCTTGTGTCGGAGAACCGGAGTTACTGTAGGTAACCGCGCTTGTGTCGGAGAACCGAGTTACTGTAGGTACCGCGCTTGTGTCGGAGAACCGGAGTTACTGTAGGTAACCGCGCTTGTGTCGGAGAACCGGAGTTACTGTAGGTAACCGCGCTTGTGTCGGAGAACCGGAGTTACTGTAGGTAACCGCGCTTGTGTCGGAGAACCGGAGTTACTGTAGGTAACCGCGCTTGTGTCGGAGACCGGAGTTACTGTAGGTAACCGCGCTTGTGTCGGAGAACCGGAGTTACTGTAGGTACCGGCTGTGTCGGAGAACCAGAGTTACTGTAGGTAACCGCGCTTGTGTCGGAGAACCGGAGTTACTGTAGGTAACCGTGCTTGTGTCGGAGAACCAGAGTTACTGTAGGTAACGTGCTTGTGTCGGAGAACCGGAGTTACTGTAGGTAACCGTGCTTGTGTCGGAGAACCGGAGTTACTGTAGGTAACTGTGCTTGTGTCGGAGACCGGAGTTACTGTAGGTAACTGTGCTTGTGAGAGCCGTATGGAGTGAACCCCTCATTGACCAGGCCGCGTGGGCGGATTGTGAGTGAGCGCTGTTGAGTAACCAGTAAAACACCGTAGTTTGACTAAGATGCGGGGCCCTTACACTGCGGGGCCCTACGTGCCTTGCGTAGTTGCGTGTAGGAAAGCCGGCTCCGCGTGCGGGGCAACCGGGATTGAACGAAAGCGCCATGCGATAACCCGGGGAACAGCTGGAGATATCTGAGAGGACGCGCAGACGAGACCATAATGCGACGCATTGCAAAAACTACCACCAGTAAGTTGTAGCGAGCATGATCGAACATGAAGTAATAGAGGAACACTTGCCAGTGTGACAGTTGACAGGATCAAAGTGCGGGCGGGGGTACGGAAACCCTGGGGTACGAGAGCACGTGCGGGGGTACGTGAAACGCTGCGATTAACGCAGAGGGTGATCTACAGCCGTGTCGTAGAAAATTGATGATCAATGACGTTAGCAGGCGGTACGAAATTGAGAGCGTAAGCCTCCGTTTGGACATGACGCTCGACTAAACACTGAAGGAAGGAGCGAGCCTCCTCAACACGGAGGCCACAGCGCACGACACGAAGGCTCGCATACACGGAGCGTGCGCGCGTGAGTGCAGATATGGGTGTATACGTCTCACCTAGGAAGCCCGCCCCGACAGCCCGCGGGGGCCGGGTCAGGCGCAGCGAAGGTCCGGAGGAGCGTGCGCTGACAGACGTGACGCCGAAGAGAACGCACAGCGGGGGTGCGCTCGTGGCCACCCGCCCCGAGCAGCAACGGGGGCGGCGTGCGACGAAACCGGAGCAGCGAGCGTCGGGTGACTCTTCATCGAGGAAGAGGACGAGTCCGGAGCCAGGAGGGGGAACACAAGGTCCGGGCATCGCGCCCGGAGAATCCCCCGAGGAGACAGCATGCGAACAGCTCCTGATGCGTCAAAGTCCTGGCAATGTGCGACAACACAGCAGAGTCGCTGCACGCTGTGAAACTCCGAGTGATTGACCGGGGAGCTTATGAAGGGGATCCTGGACTGTAAATGGCTGAGCGGGACAGCGCTGCGCTGATTGCTGATGCGAAAGCGCGCTTGCGATGGGGCCGTGATTGATGCTGGTGAAGCAGCCGTGAAAGATGAATGAAGCTGCAGGTACAGTACGTCTCCAGGTTGAATTTGCGCTCAAGCTTCATAAGGGCCACTTATGGCAAAGGTATGGCACTTCCTGCATGGTTAGACCTAGAATAATCAGAGGTGAACCAAATGGGGCCCACATACAAATATCAAATATGGCCCAAACATGCAAAACATGATATGGGCCACTAGTGGCAAAGATATGTCACTTCCGGCATTGATATCTCCAGATAAACCAGACGATAACCAAATGTGGCCCACTTAAACAATTATCAACTATGGCCCATTTAGGGCAAAGCATTTTAAGTTTAAGTATACTATACTAATAGTATAGTTATATATACTTTGTTTTTATTTATGAAAATGAATAAAAATTAAAAATTAAAACATTTTGAATAAATTAAACACCTCAAAAGGATCTGAGGAAATTAAGTATGAACTTGTGTGCAGTAAGGATTAACTTATAAATAATAACTAATGGACAGTTATCTTTATCTTTATTTCTTTTCATACATTGGTTCACGGCTTGAACTAGGAAGAGCTGCAAAGTCATTGGACAAAGTCAGGTGAGCGCCAATTTTTCAAATTCACTCTCAGCACTGTAATTGGCTAATAGCCTTGACCTTTTTATGCCTTTTTCCTGATGTGTTGCAGGTGGTGCACAACTGGAGACAGGACAGAGATTTCACCTGATACCACGTGACGACGAGCTCAAGCACACGCATTTTAAAAGTGAGTTTTTGATTAGAACCTATTTGGAACCGGACTTTAGGAACTGGTTCTCGGTGCCCAACCCTATCCTGGATTGCACTGAGGTATTTATACAGCGCCCACGAAACCTGGAACTACAAGCATTGACCTGGTCTGATTACAAAAAACACAATACAATAACATTTCTTGTTGGTATTGCTCCAAATGGACTTGTGACCTTCCTATCCAAGACATGGGGAGGTCGAGCCTCCGATGTGTACATCACAAAAAACTCTGGCTTTCTGGATTTAATAGACCCTACAGATGAGATAATGGCAGACCGAGGGTTTCCAATCCAAGAGGCTCTGCTTATGCGACAAGCCAAATTAGTAATACCACCTGGAGCCAGGGGAAGTGAACAAATGACAATAGAAATGTGCGAAAAACTAAACAAGTTGCAAATCTGAGAATTCATGTTGAGCGGGCCATTAATCGCATTAAATGGTTCAAAATACTCAGTGGAACTCTTCCAATAAAGATAGTGCCACTTGCAGATGATATAGTCCCAGTGTGTGCAGCATTATCTAATTTACACAGGCCACTGGTTACTAGGGTTGGGCACCGAGAACCGATTCCTAAAGTCCGGTTCCGGAACCGTTAAGAAGACGTTTGTATTTTGATTCTTTTTTCGATTCCTAAATGCCGGCGATGCGGCCCGCACAGCGGCGTCGGAAGCGTTTGGAAGGTGGGGGGGACACATTTCAAAAATGCTCAGCAGCTCCTCCTCACAGCTGGGTGGACATATAGGGAGGATAACACAACACCTGTGGAGCCGCTGTTCTCCTGTCCAGCCCTGGCTTTATGACGCTTTGTGAAAAACTCAGTGAATGAAGTGCTCTAATGAGATGGTGCGCTCGTGTTTGCATCTCATTTATTCAGATTCAGCCACACCCGGTAACTCCTGCCATCACAAACAAACATCTCAACGCTTGTATCTTCACATTTCCCACAAACGCAGATAAAACTGAGTCAAGCGGTAAAGGAAGCAAACATTTATCCATCAAATGAATCATTCAGATATTATTTGGTTAAGTTAGAGTCCAGACAGCGATTGACCGGTTGAACACTCGTGCTAGCCCAGTGCAGTTTCCCCAAACTCACGCTACATCAGTTTCATCACTCGCTTTACAAACACATCACATGCGCCTTAGTCAGAGCTTTCCGAAAATGTATAATAAGTGGGGGTCAAGGCAACCGCTACCCTTATTAGGCCCGAGCGCCATGTTTCTGCAACGCAGTCTGGACCTCTGTGGCCAATCACGCACACAACAGACACGACAGCAACCAATGACCCCGACAAACGCATAGCTCTTGGTCAGAGCTTTCCAAACATGTATAATGTGTGGTGGGCGGGAACACGGCCATATTGTGTTTGTAAAAAATATTATTATTATTATTCTATCTTTCTTTCTTTCTTTCCTCCCACGGAAACTGGATTTGACCCCCTGAACATGCACGAAAGTCAATTAAAATTTGGTCCAGTGAAAAATTTATGAAAAATGTGGTTCACATTTGGCCCATGAAAAATGACACAACAGCGCCACCTGCAAAATTGCAAAAAAAACATTTGATGAGCCGGAGCCTCAACAAACTTTGGCGGACAGTCACGCCGTTTGGCACAGACATTGTTCAAGTGATGACCAGCAAAAAACATTACTGTGGCCCCACCCCTGTTATTATGCCTGAGCAAACTGGCACAACAGCACTTGTTCAAGGAGTGTGCATTAGGCTTTTAAAATGAACGAAAACACAAGGACAAATGGACTTTTTACTTTAGAGCCGCCTTAGAAATGTTACGTTTTGTATTTATCTAAAAGTAATGAGTTCTAAACAAATACGACTGTGTACAAAGTACAGGTCCTTAAGTAACTGTACTTTTGTAGAGTTATTAAGTACTGACCCAGTTGGAGCAATACAACAGTTTCAATAATACACACACAGTTATCGAGTGGATACCTTTTCTCCCCTCTCACTGTAACCTTCCCCAAAGAGCCTTCACTTTTTGTGGATCAGTAGAAAAGACATGACAGGAAAAAAAAAACAGGCAGATGTACTAAATAAAGACTGAACCAGGAGTGGAGCTATAGGCGTTAAAGTCGTACCTGTTTTGTTGTGGCTCTTCGGGACGATGCCGTGCACGTCTGGACTGGAGAGATGTGGTGCAGTAAACAAAGACTGGGTGTGTCGGACTGTGAGTCAGGCTGAGAGGAGAACTGCCACTGACTGAAACGAAAGTGAAACTGCTTACTCACCCCATTTTTTTATTTATTTTTTCCCAGAAGCAGCTTTGGACTGAGGCACTGACAGAGGCAGGACTGAAAACTGCATCTCAATGGCAAGGCAAGTTTATTTGTAGAGCACAATTCATACACAAGGCAATTCAAAGTGCACAACATAAAAATGTATGAATTACAGTAAATCAGATTAGCTACTGGACTGTCTGCCAAAAGCAAACAAAACATTACATATGATCATGTTTTATTTTCATAACCTACTGACTGCATTGTTGTGTGTGGCTGAGTATTATGTAGCGTGTATGTGTAGGTTTGGAGTTTCTCTGCAGTATTAGAGCTGAATGTAACAAGTACATGTCTCCATTGTGAGATCAATAAAGGCTTATCTTATCTTTAAAAAGCTTTGAAGCGATAATTTATCAAGACAGGTGCTAAATAGCGCGTGCAACCTGGAAAAAAGCATATTTATTTTTATTTCTTGGTTTATTGCTTCATTCGTGCACTACCCTTTGACCAGTTTGTTTCTAAAGGAGCCAGATGGAAATGTTCAAATGATACAGTTAGTATATTTTAGGCCAGACTATCAAATTGATCTTTGTGGTACAAGTTATACAGAAATCTTTCAAACTTTGCCTAAAGGACAATAGACATTCTATATCTATAAAATACTGTTTAAGTACACCAATTTATTATACTAATTATGCACATTTGTGCATTTCTTCATTCATTTCAGCTGTGGTCCTCCATATTCTTTTTCATTTCTCATTAACATGGTGTTTGTCTTGTTGTGTAGGCATTGTGAGACGAAACAAAATGACAAAAGATGTGACCAATCAGGAAACAGAAGCCTATATGAAGAGATGGATCCATGTTGCCGGAGATCGGGATGGCGGAAGAAGAGACAGGGAAGAGAAACGGCGTCGTGAGGCAAAAGAGCCGGAATAATGACTTTTTAAATTCATTTTATTAGATCGTCAATTGGGTTCATCATCTTTATTGTTGTTTCTCTCTTCACTCCTTTTTCTGTTACTCAGTTGTTGAGATTGTTGCTTTTTTGTATTTGTTGAGTTGAGATAGTTGAGATTATTTTAAATAAATCCCTTTGTTTATATTTAAAACAGGTAGTCCTGCTAAATCGGGTTAAAAACTGTGCTCTTCAGTCGACAAAGACGTGACGAAACAGCACAATATACCGTCTCAAAAACACACACTATACAATTACAAGGAAAAAACACCAGTAACTTCAGTTTGCCAGTGTAACATCGAGATGCACTGAAAGTTCCACTGTGCATGCTCCCAGGGCTAGTTTCATGTGTTGAGTGCGTTATAACTTTGTATTACATAATTTTACAGGATTTAAGCTTAATCCTGACCTTAAGGTACTTTGATTGTACAGTTTTAACCCCTTAACCCCCACCTTAACAGAGCACATTTTCATGGTTTTTGTCACATTTTTCAATTTATTACATTTTCATTGATTTTTTTGTTGCACTTCTTGCCACATCTTATTTTTTGTGGCATGTTTGTCAGGCTTTCAATTATTTTTGATTTAGTTTTGTGTGTGTAATGTAACGTAACTATGATCAAGGCCAAGTCAAAAAAGCAACAAAAGCGTTTGCTACGCAGTATGTCAGCCAGATAAGTAAGGTCACATTCACAGCCCCCTCTTGATCCGAATCCGGGCCCGTTTGCTCAGAGAGTCTGGTTTGTTTGAGGTGTTGTGAACGCGCAGACGGACTCTGATCCGGGCCAAAGAAGTGAACCCTGGCCCGGGTGAAAACCTGGGTCTCTGCCCGGTTCAAACGAACTCTGAAGCGGATCATTTGGTTTATGAACACAACTGAGCCATAGACGGATTAGCGCATGGGCAAAGTGGGCATGTGCCCAGGGCCCCAGAGCCAATAGGGCCCTTGGCCTTCAGAGTTTTTTTTTTTGGTACAAAAAAAAATTACGTACGACATCAAAACGGTTTAAAAAAAAAAAGTTTGCACGAGGGAAAACAATTAAATATGACCCGCGCATTATTTTCCATAAAAAACAATATTATTTGGCATTATCCACGCCAGTATTGCGTCGCTTTGTGTAGCTGTGTTCATGTGGCTCCGCCTCCATCACCTCAGAGCGGCTGAAATGTAAACATGGCTCTGTAAACCGCTGGAAAACAGCTAAAGTGAGAATACTGGAGGCTTATCGTTGGACTGACTGATTTGACCGAAGCACAAGGACACTCGTGCATCGTGTCTTCAGAGTTTGTCACGGATTATCACATGGAGGAGCAGGACCTTTCTCAGTCCTCGGCAGGTGGACAGAGTGTTTCCCGTCTTCATCGGTACAAAGGGCCTGACCAGTAACTTTAAGGTAGGGAACATCAGTTTGATGTGTTTGTAAAGCGAGTGATGAAACTGATGTAGCGTGAGTTTGGGGAAACTGCACTGGGCTAGCACGAGTGTTCAACCGGTCAATCGCTGTCTGGACTCTAACTTAACCAAATAATATCTGAATGATTCATTTGACGGATAAATGTTTGCTTCCTTTACTGCTTGACTCAGTTTTATCTGCGTTTGTGGGAAATGTGAAGATACAAGCGTTGAGATGTTTGTTTGTGATGGCAGGAGTTAACGTGTGTGGCTGAATCTGAATAAATGAGATGCAAACACGAGCGCACCATCTCATTAGAGCACTTCATTCACTGAGTTTTTCACAAAGCGTCATAAAGCCAGGGCTGGACAGGAGAACAGCGGCTCCACAGGTGTTGTGTTATCCGCCCTATATGTCCACCCAGCTGTGAGGAGGAGCTGCTGAGCATTTTTGAAATGTGTCCCCCCCACCTTCCAAACGCTTCCGACGCCGCTGGGTTTAGGTCAGATTGAGGCTGCATCCGAAACCATTACATTGTAGCCTCTAAGTGCTAACACTAGCTACTAATCCTTAACCTTTCATGGGCTCAGCTGTTAGATCTCTATGCAGTTAGTGAACTTCTGCTTCAGCAGCATTTGCCCAATTCGACCGTCCTTACCCAGGGGAAGGGAAGTGACATCACCAACAGCTGTTCTTCTTCTTTAAAGTTCAGTGCAGGCCAAACAAAAGCGCATACCGCCACCTACTGTATATTGTCCAACAACAACATAGTGTCCAAATAAAGACATTTAAGGCGGGGAAAAAAAGAAAGAAAGAAAGAGAAACATCCAAATGATCCTTCACATTTCCCTTTATTTTATCTCAACAGCTGTTTCATAAAGCTACAGTATGCAAATTAACCATGTGGCTTAAGTTTCTACTAAATGAAAACAAAAGCACAAACTACTTACTTACTTACTGAGAAGGCTCTTTAAAACCATGTGACTGTGCTGTGGTGACTCTAACATGTATTTTGTCACTTTTATAAAGTTTGGCTTGTGCAGAATCTTATTTTTTATTTTTATTTTTATCAAATGTTCACCTGTCAATCAACAGTGGTTGCGCATGAATCACTCGAGGGTGGGGGCGAGGGGGCGGGGAGATTGCCGCAGTGGCTTATGGGATGGCACATAGCTCCTAATCGCCAGTAAGTTAGCATCAGAGGTCCCTATGCTAAAGTGGCTATGATAGTTAGCATACAGGCCACTTCCCCTAACTCCTTCCTAACTGGCAGACCAATTCGGACGCATCTTATCATGGCGGACGCTGACGCACATCCGGTTTGGCGTAAGACCTCTTACCAATTTAGTGGTTTCGGATGGAGCATTAGTTTATTTTAATGAAGGTGTGTCATTGTTCTGTGGCTTGATGCTTGATCAGTGCTGATGGCTAAGGGGCGAGCACCATGGACAGCGCATCGCTGTTGTTGTTTTTCCTCCGTGGTTGTGTATTTCCCGGTGTTGCTCTGTGTGTGTGATGCGCGCACTGTTTGTATGTAGGCAATAGGCAGAGGGCAGAGGCCCATGGCTAGTTTGTGTCCAGGGCCCCTGGTGATGATAATCGTCTATGGACTGAGCCAGAGAGCGGAACAAAACCAGGAAGAGAAAGTTACAGGACGTTGTGCGTCAGATACAAACAAAACAAACGAGTAACGCTGTTTTAGATCGTCTGGTGCTGATTTATCTGGTTGCACAGCTGGCTCGTCAGCTGTGTTGACCATGTGGGCCACCACGTCACCTACCTACACTCAACAAAGCTTATATTCCGTCTCAAACAACATATCGCATTGTCTCTTCAGTGGTTACCTCTTCAGTGCACCCTTATCTTGACATCGATTCAGCAAAATGGACGCTGACGCTCACAGAGAAGCCATGTGTTCGGTTGAAAGTAGACGAGCATGTCCCAGTTGTTTCAGCCAAACTCTCAGCTGCAAATTAGGAGCAAAACAGCTGTTTGTGGGCGTGTCCTTCTGGGTTACTATGATGTAACCAGTCAATGAAACTAAAATTTCGAATGTGATCTGTCTAATAATTCTTCCTCATTATGCTTAATTAGGACTGTAGCTGGTGGTGGCTGCTTCCTTTAGACCAGTGTAATTTCAATTATCATTTGCAAAGACAAGAAATATGATATGGAGAATTAATGTCAAATATTGGTTTCGGACATGCAATTTCTGTTGTCAGTTGGTGCGACAGCTAAGGTCATGGACTTTGATGCTGAAGTTCACTGGTTCAAAGCCAGGAGAGGGACTATGTAGTAAAACATGTGAAAAGTTCATAAAGATTTATTGATTGTAGATAAAGCCTCTTTTTTGTCTTATACATAAGGGGGAAATGCACATTTATATTAACACAAAGAGGAATATCACACAAAGTGGCTCGACAGATCTCTTTCATTGCTCTACATCCACAGCAGGGCACCTGTGGCAGTGTTTCCTGGCCTCCACTCTGACGTCTGTGGGGGTGGAGGGTGTTCTTGGGGATAAGTAAAGACAAATCCTTGCAATTCAAGAATGAACCAATTGTCGAACAACTGTATCTGCAATCAATAAATTTTTATGAACTTTTCATGTTTTACTACGTGTTCTTTCTCCTGGCTTCGAACCAGCAATCTTTGGAATCAAAGTCCATGACCTTAGCTGTCGCACCAACTGACAACAGAAATTGTCTGGCCAAAACCAATATTTGTCCATTACATTCTCCACGTCATATTTCTTGTCTTGCAAATGATAAT
This sequence comes from Neogobius melanostomus, assembly GCA_007210695.1. Classification (NCBI taxonomy): domain Eukaryota; kingdom Metazoa; phylum Chordata; class Actinopteri; order Gobiiformes; family Gobiidae; genus Neogobius; species Neogobius melanostomus. The sequence goes on along the minus strand of VHKM01001242.1, from coordinate 15,516 downwards.
TGAAATTGCACTGTTCTAAAGGAAGCAGCCACCACCAGCTACAGTCCTAATTAAGCATAATGAGGAATAATTATCGGACAGTTCACGTAAGAAATTTTAGTTCTATTTCATCCCTTCTGACCGCCAGAGGCGGTGCTTCAAAGCACTGAATGCTCAAGAATGATCATTCAGTGCTTTGAAAGTGCTCACTGGCCTTTCCAAACGAGCTGTTAGACAATTGCAGTATATCCAAAATGCTGCTGCTCGAGTCCTGACCAAAACCAGGAAATATGATCATATTAGTCCAGTGCTCCGGTCTCTGCACTGGCTTCCTGTCACTCAGAGAATAGACTTTAAAGTAGCTCTGCTTGTTTACAAGTCTCTTCATGGTCAGGCACCGAAATACATCTCAGACATATTACAGCCGTATGAACCACCTCGTGCACTGAGATCCTCAAGGAGGGGTCTCCTGGTGGTTCCCAGAGTCACCAACAAACACGGTGAGGCTGCGTTTCAGTTCCATGCAGCAAAAGTCTGGAACAGCCTCAGTGAGGACGTGAGACAGGCCTCAAACTTGACAATGTTTAAGTCCAGGCTGAAAGGATACCTTTTTACTGCTGCCTATGGCAATTCATTGTATTTTAACGAATTTTAATATATAGATATACATATTTTTAATGTACATTTTTAATGTAATTTTATTTTGTTTTTAATGCTTTTTATTGCATTTTATTGTGTTTGGGTGTCTGGTGTTGCTGTGAGGCACATTGAGTTGTACATGTACATGAAATGTGCCATACAAATAAACTTGCCTTGCCTTGCCTTGCCTTTGAAGCACCGCCTCTGGCGGTCATTCGGGATTCATAGAACCATAGTTACATACGTAACTTGCGTTTCATTGACTGGTTACATCATGGTAACCCAGAAGGACACGCCCACAAACAGCTGTTTTACTCCCAATTTGCAGCTGAGAGAGTTCGGCTGAAACAACTGGGACATGCTCGTCTACTTTCAACCAGCTGACGCTTCTCTGTGAGCGTCAGCGTCCATTTGCTGAATCGATGTCAAGGTAAGGGTGCATTGGAGTGGTGAGCACTGAGGAGACAATGGGATATGTTGTTTGAGACGGAATATAAGCTTTGTTGAGTGTAGGTAGGTGACGTGGTGGCCCACATGTTCAACACAGCTGACGAGCCAGCTGTGCAACCAGATAAATCAGCACCAGACGATCTAAAACAACGCAAAGACAGAACAGAGACAATCAAGACATTCTTTACGGAATGTAAATGAAAACGCATGTGCAGACACGTTACAGCTAACAGTTAATATGAAATCTACACCAAAAGCCATGACTGGTAAATATGAGGCAGAAACCATTGACATAAGCAGCGCCAGAGGCCAGAGAGCAAAGCCCTGATCAGATCATTTTAACTACCTTTCTCTGCGTCTCTTTCCCTCGGACAGTCGTCACAGGTAGTTTTCGATGTTTCTGCCCGGAGCCTTCGCAGTTGTCATGTGAAGAAAAAATATCTCCGGGGTCCACCAGTCCTGGTTCAGTCCCGCTTTAGTCCCGCTTTAGTCCCGCTTTAGTCCCGCTTTAGTCCCGCTTTAGTCCTGGTTCAGTGCCGGTTTTGCCTCGTCTGGCATCATCTTCTCTCATTACGAGTATCGGCTCATTTATCTCTGATTACGTCCTTAAAATGATCCGTGCGTTCTGAGCGTAGACTGTCACTGTCATATTAAAAAGAGCGTAAAGAAAAACCAACACAGCCACTGGATGTTTCCCAATTGCGAGGATCTATCCTCCGTTTGTCCACTTCGTTGACGTGCTCGTGGGCTCCTCCTAAACGGATCCACGGTAATGTGGACCGCACGGGAAAAGCTGTTGCGCGTTTTATCTGTTCCTTACGGTAATACCACAACACACTATCGAAAACACTTTTTCCTCCTCTCACAAGAACACTTGGGGCTCGAGCACCCAGGAAAACTTTCCCTAATAATAAAAATAGAGAAAATAGGGGTAAGATATAACGTGTAAAGCACAAAAGCCGTCAACGGCTTCTCTTCAAACATGAAGTCACAAAACCTACGTGAGGCTACAGCTCTAGTTGTTTAGCTCTAGAGCAGAGCGCACGGCCTCACACTCTGCACATATGACAAACTGTAAACTTTTCACACTTTTTTTTTTTTTTTTTTTTCCTGATGAAATGACACGTAGCAAGAAATGACCGGATTTTTTTAGCAGACATTTTTATTATGGCAATGTTTGCATCTTTTACAGACGACATCAGATTTTCCAAAAGTCTGGGACATTGTGGCCCCTTTATCAAAAAGTCTATTCAAAGGAATTTGTGATTATTTTAATTACATAATTAGCAACATCTAGCTAGATGAGAGTAGGAACAATAATGGTTTGAACAGGTACATTTGTTCAAATAAATACAATGAGTGTTTCCTTTCAAAATGAATATTTTCTATATACTTGGGATCCACTGGGCTACATGGCTTGCTTGTAAATACATTATAAACATAGGCCATGACTAAAGTGCAATATCTTGCACAGCCTGTTTGAGTATTTTTTTAATACAATTTAACATTTGACAATTTTAGGTCAAATCTTCAAAGCCAGGAGTCAAACCTATGACACTTGTGTGGAAACAGTTTTGTGTACAAGGTAGTCTCATCCATCAATTTACACTTTAGATCTTATTTATGCTTTTTTTTTATTATTATTTTTATTGCAACATAATTCAGAGCCTATGTTTATAATGTATTTACAAGCAAGCCATGTACCAGAAGCCCAGTGGATCCCAAGTATATAGAAAATATTCATTTGAAAGGAAACACTCATTGTATTTATTTGAACAAATGTACCTGTTCAAACCATTATTGTTCCTACTCTCATCTAGCTAGATGTTGCTAATTATGTAATTAAAATAATCACAAATTCCTTTGAATAGACTTTTTGATAAAGGGGCGACGATGTCCCAGACTTTTGGAAAATCTGATGTCGTCTGCACTGTTAAAACAGATGTGTTAAATTTTAACACAATTTCTGTGTTAAGGCTTATTTAACACATGTTGTGTTAATATTAACACATGTTGTGTTGGTGTTGAAATTTCTGTGTAAAAATTAAATTACACAAAATAACACATCTTGTGTTAAATTATTATCCAATCACGTTGCACATTTACAATAACACACTGCATGTGTTAAACTGTTGTCCAATCACGGAGCGGGACACGCGCTGCTTGAATCTTCAGCTCGAGCTGACATTTTCCCTGACCAGGAGCAGAAAGAAGCGCCAAGTCAACACTTACAAGGTAAGCGAGCATTACTTGTTCATATTTCACATTTTCCGTAAACTGTTTTCTTTATGTCGTCAGTTTGCCATTCGCGGTAGAAGTTGTTTCTTTGGTAAAAGCAAGTCAACCGTAACTTATGCTAGCTAGCTTCCTCCGGATACAGTGACTGAGCCTGGCTGCTATAAACCAAACGCAGAGTCTGTGACATAAAACTTAGGCCGCATTGAACGTTATTATCTTCGCCTCCGCGGGGCTGAAGCGAGACCGCAGACATGTGTGCAGGTGCGGGGCAGCAGCCTCCTCTGTCACCGCCTCACACGCCTCCGCCCCGGGCTGACTGCGCTCTCCTTCTGCCCCCGCTCCTGGCCGAAGTGCGGACAACAGTCTGAGCAGATTAAGATAGGAGCTCTTGGCACTTATTATGAAGGCACATCGGAGATTATAGAATTTACATTAATATTAAATCAACACTGCCACAAAACTCTGATAAAATCATTATCTAAAGATTGATTGTGAAACGTGTGCCATAAATATGCTAAAGTAGGGAAAGCAGTTATGAAAATTAAACTTAAAAAGTTACATAGGCTGACATTTTTCCCTCACTAAAAACAATTTCTTCTCTTACAGATTGTAAAATGGAGGCCTGAGTGTGACGTCAACAGGTATATGCTCTGTAAATAATTTAAATGAGATGGTCATAAAATAAACCCATGTATATTGTCTGAATATGTCCTGTATTACCTAATCTGTCCAATGTGTATTGCAGTTGCATTTAGTCTGTACTATGTACCTGTATTGCAGATTCATAAACAGTACCAGTGGTCAGAATAACAAGCCTCCAGTGGGACCTTCTCTGTTGATGACCCTAATACAAGAGGGGAGTTGTCATCAGGAGATCATGGTGAACTATTTTTTTGTGATACAGTCAAATAAGAATTCAGACCATGTTTGATATGTGAGCTTTTCTTATTCTTTGCTCTTTCCCAGCCATCCTTCAAAAATCCAAAAAGATGATACTGTAACTTCCACTTCAAGATGGATTTGGTGAGTATGAACTCTCCGAAACTTCTAACATTCTGTAAACCTATCTCACAATTGAATTTTGTCTTATGTGTTTTCCTAGAGTCGTGTTCCTCCTGAGCTCTTCAGCATTGACCTACTACCTCTGCATCAGGGCGTGCTGATGGATCACTCGCTGTGCAGAAGTTGCTCCAAATGGTGAGAGTGAGTTTGACTATTCATTTCTGAATATTTGTGGAGTCTTTGTAAACATTTAAACATAATTTGCTTCTGTATCAGTTGTACAATATAAAGACATATTTATAATGTGTTAACTTCATAAGTATTCAAATGTTAATGTATTGTGTCGTTGCTCAGACTGGAAAAAGCATTAAAAGCCCTTTTGGAAAAATACCGAGAGGCAACCAACCAGCAGCCCAACCCAGGACCTCTCCCAACAGCCCAGGACCTCTCCCAACAGTCCAGGACCTCTCCCAACAGCCCAGGACCTCTCCCAACAGCCCAGGACCTCTCCCAACAGCCCAGGACCTCTCCCAACAGCCCAGGACCTCTCCCAACAGCCCAGGACCTCTCCCAACAGCAGAAGACATCCCAACAGCAGAAGACATCCCAACAGCAGAGGACATCCCAACAGCAGAGGACATCCCAACAGCAGAGGACATCCCAACAGCAGAGGACATCCCAACAGCAGAGGACATCCCAACAGCAGAGGACATCCCAACAGCAGAGGACATCCCAACAGCAGAGGACATCCCAACAGCAGAGGACATCCCAACAGCAGAGGACATCCCCAACAGCAGAGGACATCCCCCAACAGCAGAGGACATCCCAACAGCAGAGGACATCCCAACAGCAGAAGACATCCCAACAGCAGAGGACATCCCAACAGAACAGGACTTACCAGCACCACTGCACTGAGCAGCACCAAAGCACAGAACAACAGTCATCATCCAAACGAGTGATGAGTACCAAAGACTGTTCTAAATGTGCTGTGTTTGTAATCTGAACCATTTAAGTTTAGTGTTAAATTATGATTGTGTAGTATGTAAGTCGGGACTTGGCCAACTAGCCTAATCTTTAGATTTTCATTTTCGATTGACAAGAGTTAATGGATCAGTGTCTAACACATAACTTAGATGCAAAATCACATCACAATTAGACAACAACAACAACTTAAAACAAACTACATTGTGGCTTGTGAACATCCCTATTTTTTTTTGGTAACATCTGGCACAATGCTATTGACTTTAGTATGGTGTACTGTAAACTTATGACCATGGTAAACCTGAAAAATGCAATTTTAAAAACTCAATGTTTTTTCAAACATCCTCCATGTTTTCAAACCAACTGTAGAGATTGTTTTATGTTTTCACATTTGTGATTTGCTAATACATAATAAATAAGAATTACTTTTAATTATATTGTTTGTGATTATTGTAGTGTAATTCCTGCATGTATAATATTCATTTTAGGGGTAAAATACAATGAAATACAAATAACACACTTTTTAACACAAAATGTGTTAAAAAATGCACATCCCTGTGTCTAGTTAAGGACAACACAACATGTGTTGTTTTTAACGCAGTCAGTGTGTTGAAATGTTTAACACAAAAAAATGTGTTAAATATCTCAACACACTGACTGTGTTAAAAACAACACGTTATGCAGTCCTTAACTAGACACAGGGATGTGCATTTTTTTAACACATTTTGTGTTGTTTTCAACACAAAGCTGCAAACATTGCCATAATAAAAATGTCTGCTAAAAAAATCCAGTTATTTCTTGCTACGTGTCATTTCATCAGTAAAAAAAAGTGTGAAAAGTTTACAGTTTGTCATATGCGCAGAGTGTGAGGCCGTGCGCTCTGCACTAGAGCTAAACAACTAGAGCTGTGTAGCCTCACGTAGGTTTTGTGACTTCATGTTTGAAGAGAAGCCGTTGACGGCTTTGTGCTTTACACGTTATATCTTACCCCTATTTTCTCTATTTTTATTATTAGGGAAAGTTTTCCTGGGTGCTCGAGCCCCAAGTGTTCTTGTGAGAGGAGGAAAAAGTGTTTTCGATAGTGTGTTGCTATTACCGTAAGGAACAGATAAAACGTGCAACAGCTTTTCCCGTGAGGTCCACATTACCGCGGTTAGGCAGAGGCGAGTGTCCTCTCACCGCCGCATACGAGCTCAATTGGAACGGCCTCTGGAGCGGCTGCGTCATGTCACGTGTCAAATCATATAATAAAATGTCAATCCATGTTTACAAAAACGACTGTTTTATGAATAAAAGCTGTTTATAAACTGGTTTTATTGGATGTCTGACTGTTTGAACATTTTGGCCTGAATAAAATAACAAAACTTCTGCAAGGATCTGTAAGAAATTCAATTAAAAATATCAAATATATTTTAGCAGGTCCAGTTTATCACTAATCACCTTCAATTGCACAACAACCATAGGCCTGATTTATCAATAAAGAGGCCTATTTATTAACTTTATATCAATCACGGAATCCCCTTGACCTGATTACCTGTGGCCTAGTTTTCTTTGACCCGCCCACTACCACTATAAGATGTACTAAAATGTAGAAATACTTTAATAATTCGTTAACTTAACATAACATTTAATTAGGCAATTATCTAATTTTAGTCAAAAAATATTTTTTACATCTTTACTTGCTTACAACACGTCTACTAATGATTTTATTATTACAATTATTTTTTTGCACAAATGTGGAACAAAACTTCAAACTAATAAAGTTTTGGGGGAAAAACAGTGTTGCATCATGGGTAATGTCAGGTCTCCGAGGCGTCATCACAGCGCCGCCTAGTGGTTCCAATTCACTCAGACCACTCGCCTCCTCACAGCTCGACTCCTCTGTTTGGCTCATTTAAGAAGGATGCACCGGTGGATCCTCCGCTGCCTCGGAGAGCTGACATTACCCATGATGCACTGCAACACTGTTTTTATCCCCAAAACGTTATTAGCCGAGTCGGCGGCGTGTTCAGACTCGCTCACGGCGGATCAGCGAGGAGACGCCGCCCGAGCGCTTTCCAGAAGAAGAGACGCTGAACTGAAAACGAGTCCCTTCAGAGGCATCGATGTGAGACTTTAGCGGCTCATTCAGGATTGAAATATGACGGAATAAAGCTTTGATTTGGTCACATATTACTTACAAACACTGGCTCAATAAACCACTTATTTACTCTTTTACAAACTGTCTCCCACAAAGGACCATATTTGGATTACAGCGTCATTCGTGCTACACGTGGATACCAAACCTGTCAGTATTTGTGAATGAATGAGCGTGGGAAAGAGCAGGGAGCCACACAGACATGTTGGAGTCACTTCCTGGATAAATCTCAGAGAATAAACCTGAGAGAGTTTGGGCTGTTTTTACTCCCACAGAGTTAAACTAAGACGTTAAGAAAAGTCCACCATATTGGATCTGCACAAGTGAACGAGACAAAAGCAGCGGTGAAGCTAAATCAACCCGAGCTAAAGGCACTTTTACCATAAAAGCACAAAGTTTCATATCCAGCCTCTTCAGTGTCGGCTCCTCCAACAACGTCCAGACACTTTTGTCCAAACAATGTCAAACTCTCGGATTCTTCTTAGACACAAATAAAGTCACATTTACACAAACTCCAAAGCTTTTTCACAACTCACTTTTATTGGTATCTTTTTTAGCCACATTCCTGTTGTGAATCCTGAGAAACAAATGGTTATTTAACGACAACATTTACAGAAATAAAAGGTGTATTTTCATCATTTCTTTTAGATCAGTGCTTCTCCACTGGTGTCACGGCAGGAAGATTCATTTTGTCTTTTTAATTCATAATAAATGACAGTATAGTTTCTTGCATTGGTCATGAGGCCGACTCTAAACCCTTCATCGGTCCTGACGTCTGCGACCGGCTGAAAATGTTCCTATGACTTTTAAAGCTTTCCCGCAGGTTTTCTATGTGAAATCTAAAACATTTAGTTTCACTTTTCCACTTTATTAAGTCAGACCAGGTTCTGAAGTTTGATCAAAAACATCTCAAACCGTTTGGCCAAAGAGTCGTCTCACAATATCCAAAGTCCAGTCGACAATATATAAAAACCTCAGCTCTGATGGACAGATTCAGGCCCATTGTAATCGTTTTTTTTGGGGTCCCGAGCCTCCGGTTGAGAACCACCGTCTTGGATCATTTCAACATTTCATCTGTGGCTGAATCAGAATAGTTTTCAGTAAGTTAGGAACAGCATCAGTAACGTGATCTCAGTGAACGACTAAAAACAGACTTTAAAAATACTACAGTTCATAATATCATCCACATCATCACACAAAACAAAAGCTTTTGACACAAAATAAGGACAGAATATTGTGTCAGTGTCGCCCGCTCTGCCAACGCGCCGTCGTCCTCAGCTCCAATACCATCATTCAAATCAGCCTGGGCCGTTTTGGGAGCGTTCTGGTTGAGTTTATGTTTTAATGAAAGGACCCCCGTTAGTGAAGCTAAACTGTCCTTATTCATCCTCCAAACCTGGGGTCACTGAGCTACATCACAGCCCCCCGATAATAACATTTACTCCATTTAAAGGAACATTATCTTACAGCTACAAAACTGTTTAAAGGTGCTAGATTTGAGCAAATACTTGTACATTTCCTTTCAAACTCAACTGTGTTGAATGTATTTGTTTGTGGACTGGTTTTGGACCAGGCCCAGATGTGCAGGGGGCAAAAGGACACATTACAAGCTCAGTTTGGACACGTTTGTTGTATCACTGTGTATTTGAATGAATCTCTATTTGCCCTCGAGCTGCACCATTGAGCTTTATCAAACTGAAATGAAGGTTTGAGCTGCTGCAATGACATCACCTTTTTTCACTGACATGTTCTCCAATCAGAATGATTGAGCCTCGCTGCCTTTGGCTCCTGCCGGTCAGAAGTCACTGCAGGAGAATCATGTTTGTCTGCACTAAAAACAAACTCCACGTGTCTCAGGCAAACTGCAAACTCTTCTCACGCTCGTAACAAACAGCGACGAGCAGGTCGGGCTGTGATCGTCCTTCGTTTGATCTGCAGGTTTACAGCAGGTTTTTCATGGAAATATGATTTTCATCAAACCAGCAGCGTTTTGCAGCTTGTGATTCACAGAATGCTTTTAAGCAGCTGAATACGGAGAAAGAGCCGTTTATAAGCCAATGATTCAAACTAAGGATGTTTTTCTTTGCCTCTCGCACATTTGTATCTTGCTGCTGATGAAGCAAAGAGTTTGAAAGAGTATCGTGATGTTTAACAGCAGTTTTTCAACTTTATCTGCAGCTCGATGATCAATCCAATGAAAAATAAAACAAAGGCATCAAATATTAAAATCACAAATACAATCGCAAGATCTGGGTTTTTGGCAAAATGGTGCAGCCCTAGTTGGCAGCCCTGCCTCCGAAACCCAATGCACTCGTCGTTCTGCCCCGCACCCCACTTTGGGAAGCGCTGAGCCAAATGAAAAAGGCCATCACTCGATACAGCAGCACAACGCTTTGATTGTTGCTTTATTGTTGTTGGTAGATTGAGTTTTTTGGTTGAGGTTGATGGGATTTAGATGAAATCTCTTGTTTGTCTTGCGTTTGTGGCGTTTCCCCGGCTCTAAAACACATTTCAAACATTTGAAAGTGTTTTGGAAGTTGCTGACTTGTCGCAGAGCGGGGGACGGTTCATGCTCGGATTCAGACGGATGGATTTGGACTTTTCTCGGTTGAGGTAAAGCTGAGGTGAAAGGAGCTCGTAGAGAAAAGGAAGTTTGATCAGAAACGCGGATGTTCCGTCTTCACTGCGGCCTCTTGTGTCCGGACAAAAAACTAAAACTAAATCCCTTAAGAAGGAGAAGCGGCGTCGAGAAGCGGGAGAGCCAGAGAGCATCATGGAGTGGAGTTCTGATGAGAATACACATAAAAACAAAGAGGTACACACAAACCAACATCTGAGACAGAGCAATGTTAGGTGGAGGATTTAAATAGCATCAGTGTGAAACTTCTGCTGTAAGACTGATATAAATGTGAGGGGTGAAACGTGTCGGGAGAGCTTTTTCTAATTTCCAGTTTTACATTTAAGGCTTTTGGTTTGTGTAAAAGATGGCCCAAATGCAGATATTTTCAATGACAAAACCAAAATAATGACAAAGGTTAAATGTGTGGGTTTAGGGTTAGACATACAAGGAACGTCACAGGTGTTTGTTCTTCTATGAACCTGGAGCCTATCTCCAGGGACAACTCGGAGACATCTCCCTGACCATGGCGACTGGATCCTCTAACTAGTCCTCTAAGCTTGGTGAGATAAGGCCTTTGTATGCGAGTTGAAGGAGACTTGTGAAAACGTCTCCATGACTCCGGTAAGAAAGGTCCTTAGAAAGGAACTAATGAACAGCTCCTTTCTCCTGACGCCCTGAAACTTTCTCGCTCTCTTGGACTTTCCATTCAAACCTTTTCACCTTTTTGACTCGTCCCATTTGTTTCCCTGTTGCCTTTTTCTAAATATTGGAGCTGGATCCAAACCCTGAGCTTCAGATTGACCTGTCCCGATAACGACTACATCCACTCATCCTTCAATAACTGACAGATATACCATGGTCTGGGTGAATACTCGATTCTGATTGGCTGGTGGGTGCTAACAGGCGTGCATTATTTGGTATAACCGCACACGTAGTCCGGTAGTTAAATCACTGGGATATCACTCCACTGCGGGCATCGCCATAGCAACGCATAACACAGCTTAATCAGACAAACGCTTAATTAGTGACTGACATGAACCAATGAGATGGATGTTGTGGTTAATTTCAATGTTTGGGCAAAAACAAAACTTTTGATGAATGGGGAATAGAGGAGAGCAAGCAGCTAGGTTAGCCTACTGTTAATAAAAATGAGCTTTCCATTTCTATTGAAAACGGTTAAGGCACTATTCATTATTTTCAGACGTATATAAAATGATCCTGCACTTAAGCATATTTGGCTGGATTAGTAAAGTCAAACATAAAAGTTTGAGTTCGTGGGGCCGAGGTGTAAGCGACTCCACTGCAGCTGTTTCAGTTGAGCTACATGTTGCTAGCTAGCTAACTAGTTTTAGGTTAAACAGCGTAAAAGTGAAATAACTCCTGCCCAGGAGCCGCATATCGGTGTTTACTTCCACGGAAAAGAGCAGGTTAGTCCTGTTGTGTTGTGAGTCTGATGCAGCTGTGCTTCTGTTGTTTCATTGAGCCTGACGGAGATCCTCACAGCAGCGAGAGAATGACTCGCTCTGAGCGTTCAGACAGTGGCCGCTTAAAAGCCCACATAACATAGTCCCTGTAGTTTGGCATATTTAGCGAGTTAGTAAATGAAAACAACATTTGTTATAAAATGTGAAGTTTGTGGGACCATGGTATAAGCGGATTAAACAACGAGGAGCCGTGCATTAGACGGTTATAATGCACTTCAGGAGTAACACCACTCCGCTGCTCGTCGTGCATTATAACCGTCTAATGCACGGCTCCTCGTTGTTTAATCCTTACGTAAAGTACAGTCCAGTTCTTTTCTAATGCAATACTATACATTTGATTTAGTATCGAATTGTGTTTGATATTTCTTGTGGGAAACACCCTTTGCACCCCACTTTGGGAAGCGCTGAGCCAGATGAAAAAGGCTGTGCAATAACCCCCCTTTGCAAAACTATGTGCAATAACCTCTGTATCAGCACCACTTATTCCCTGTACCAGCGTCACTTACTGACAACCTGCACTAGGACTGTAAACTTTGCACCTCCATGTTCTACTTTTATAATGTTATCATTTTATTCTATTTTAATGTTTTCTTATTTCCTTATTGTTATAATTCCGCCCCTTAAGATTTCTGCTTTTACTTATTGTACATAAGATACTTCTTTGTTTTTACTATTTAACTGTTTGCACATTTCCTGTTTATTTTGCCCTGAGTGATTTTACTGAGGCCGAATGTAACAAGTGAATTTCTCTGTTGTGAGATCAATAAAGGATTATCTTATCTGTAATGTCACATGTATGTAAAGTCACATGTATGTAATGTCACATGTATGTAATGTCACATGTATGTAATGTTACATGTATGTAATGTTTAGTTTAGTTTATTTGAGCAATTTACAAAAACATAGATTGCAAGGTTACCTCATTGCACTATAATAAAAAACTCAAAAGGAGGCAGGAAGTAAGAAAGCTTATTAGTGCCGACCCCCCATTCAAAGTAATTACAGGTTATTAGAGGGACAGGTGCTCACTATGTGGTGCGCCCTCTGCTGGGTGAATGCTGCAGGTGATTTATTTCTCCTGTTGTGTTTCTCGTTGTCTGCTCTCACTGTAAATGAAGTTGATCCGCTGTCTCCCTCTGCTGGCCACACCGCGGTATCACAGCGAGTGAAGGTCATGTGATCAGAGAGGCTGATGAAAGGATTCAGAAGGAAGTGATCTGTCGCTCTAGTGCATTTAAAGAAATCTGAATAATATCAATGAATGCAGCGCTTTGGCCAAAGTCAGGGTTTCTACAGCAGGAGTCACATTTAATCATTTCATACTGTTTACAATATTTGATTTATTAACATTTAAACTTTCCATCAGAGAAATGAGGGAAATGTTAATGAGCTGAATGAGTTTGAGCCAAACTTCTACAATGATAAAAGAAATGTATTTAAAGCCAATTATCACTGATGTCATAAAAATGTATGAACTCCATCCCTACACGGATATTAGGGTTGGGCTTTTCCTCCACTTTCACTCTTTTATTTCATGTTTGTTTATGGACGTTTGCTCCCGCCCACAAACATGGCGGATCTCCATGGTAACAGTGAATTTATAACATTCCATCCTGAACTCTAGACTTTATTTGATTAAAGAGGAAATGTGCTTTCAGACCTGACAAAGTGAGCGACATCTTAAAGAAATGAGATAAATCTAGTGCATTGTTAATAATCCAGAACTTCCCTTTAGTGAAAACACTTTGATAAAAAGTCTTATTTTCCTGATAATTGATCCTTTTTTGTGTGTGAAAAGTGTAAATAATGTGGTCTCTAATGTTCCTAATACAATGTTAATGGGAGGTGATTCTCCCAAACTGTGGATCTTGACACTAAAGGACGACGACACACAGAGCATTTATAAAAAGATTTATTTGTGAAGAATAAAAAGTCCAGGATAATCAGAACCTGAACTGGACCTTTGTGCTACGTGTGAAAAAAGATTCTACTGACGCCGAACAATAGTATTTACCCCAAAACCAGCAAGAACTGGATTGGCCGGCTCAGTGGTGGAGCCTAATCATCAGGTTAGTCATAATAGACATAATACATTTTTATAATAACGTTTACAGTGACTGGATCAAAAGGAAGGTATGAGACAAAGGCCAATCCCACACAGAACAACTCCCCCAAAACACTGGTACAGACGAGGATCTTCTGGTTACATCGCGCTCACACAAACCCTGATCACAAATGTGTGACTTCAAAACAGCTTTTTCTCTCTTTAAACCTTGTTCTAACGCTGTTCCTCGTCACAGACCTGGAGCCGTATTTCACTACATTCACACAGTTTCTTCTTCTACGGCGTCAGCGCTTCCATCTGTACTTCCTTTGTTCAAAGCCCAGAATCCCACATTATACGTGTTCAAAGATGTTTATCATTATTATTATTTAAGTCCTTTAAACCTTCACCCAGCTTTACCCAAATCTAAAAGCTTCTGGAGCCTTTAGGCCAGAGCCTCATTTGAAAGCTAAGAACCTTTAAACACAGCTTTTTCCTGTTGTTTAAGCCCAGGATACATCCAAGTACTTTATAACTGCGGTACCAGTACTTATCGCAGTATCCAAGTACTTATACTGGCGGTATCCAAGTATTATACTGCAGTATCCAAGTACTTTATACTGCAGTATCCGAGTACTTTATACTGCGGTATCCGAGTACTTTATACTGCAGTATCCAAGTACTTTATACTCGTACCGAGTACTTTATACTGCGTATCCCGAGACTTATACTGCGTTCCGAGTACTTTATACGCAGTATCTAGTACTTTATACTCTATCCAATATTTAACTGCAGTATCCGAGTACTTTATACTGCAGTATCCGAGTACTTTATACTGCAGTTCCGAGTATTTATACTGCCAGTATCTGAGTACTTTATACTGCAGTATCGATATTTATATGCAGTAAATCCGAGTATACATTATATACCTGGCAGTACCGAGTACTTTACTGCGGTCCGAGTACTTATACTGCGTATCCAGTACTTATACTGTACTACTGCGTATCCGAGTACTTTATACTGCAGTATCCAAGTACTTATACTGCGAGTATCCAAGTACTTTAACTGCAGTATCGAAGTACTTTATACTGCAGTATCCGAGTACTTTATACTGCGGTATCCGAGTACTTTATACTGCAGTATCCAAGTACTTTATACTGCAGTATCCGAGTACTTTATACTGCGGTATCCGAGTACTTTATACCTGCCGGTATCCGAGTACTTTAAACTGCAGTATCCAATACTTTATACTGCAGTATCCAAGTTACTTTATACTGCAGTATCCGAGTACTTTATAACTGCATATCCGAGTACTTTATAACGCAATTATCCCAGAGTACTTTATACTGCAGTATCCAGACTTTAATACTGCAAGTTACCGAGTACTTATACTGCGTAATCCGAGTACTTTATAACTGCGGTATCGGACTATTATACTGCGGCTAACCGAGTACTTATACGCGGTAATCCGGTACTTATACTGCAGTATCCAAAGTACTTTATACTGCAGTATCCGAGTAACTTTATACTGCGTATCCGAGTAACTTTATACTGCCAGTATCCAGTACTTTAATACTGTCAGTATCCAAGTACTTTATACTGCAGTATTCCGAGTACTTTATACGCGGTACCGAGTACTTTATATACTGCGTATCCGAGTACTTTATAAACTGCGGTACGATACTTTATACTGCGGTATCCGAGTACTTTAAATAACTGCAGTACAGAGTACTTTATACTGCAGTATCCGAGTTACTTTATAGCTGCGGTATCCGAGTCTTTATACTGCGGTAATCCGAGTACTTTATCTGCAATAATCAGAGTACTTTATAATGCAGTAATCCGAGTACTTTATACTGCGGTATCCCGAGTTACTCTTATACTGCAGTATCCAAGTACTTTTAATACTGCAGTACCAAGTACTTTATATCTTGCAGTATCT